>BGPR01021748.1:0-26113 GCA_013235015.1 Araneus ventricosus
GTGACATTTAAGAGATTAGCAAGCGAGTTGTTTGCAATTCACAGTAAATTTCAGCCCGGCTTTTTATTGCCTCGTACGATATCGCAATCTGTTCCAGACGTCAGAAAACATCCAAACGCGGAAGAATCCAATCCGCATCCACCTGTCTCAACAAAGGGATGACAAAACAATTTCAAGGAAAGTTCACTTTGTTTTTCGTCTATTATAATTCCACAATACCGATGATGTAATGACATCATGGGGGATTGTGGAGAATCAACAGGTTGTCAACAAATTACACCAGCATCCTCCGGTCTAAAAGTGATTTCTCACTTTTCTTGGGTTAAAACATATTACAGATAATCGTGAAGGTCATTGCAGACTTTTGACGGATTAAGGCTTCCATAGAGTGCTTGTATATACAGGGTGATCCAAAAGTGAGGAAAAACTTTACAAATAAATAATTCTCAAATAAATGACGGTAGAGGCATGGCGTTTGAACAGAAAGGAAACGAAGCTGGATTTTTTAAGTATGAAACCAGAATTTATTGGAATCATGCCCAAACCACCAGATGGCTTTGTAGTTGTCGAAGCGAACCACTGGTTGCTACACCATACAGCTGGTGGAACGGGATATAATTTCTATCAAAATATTATTTCCCATTTTGGAATTTAACACAATGAAGAATAATTACATGGGGTATATCCTGTGTAAATTCATTTACAAATGTTTGTCTAAAAAATTTCAGGAAAACATAAGCATTTGAATGAAACATATATTCACCTTCAAATATATACCGTTGCAGAAGAGTCGCTGAAAAGAGAAAAGGAAGCGAAAATTGCATTTCAATTTTTTTATGCGCTTGTAATTTCATGTTATGCAGCTTATTTGGACATAAAATGAGAAGACAAACGTTTCTCCTTGAGTTATGACCATGAACTGTGTGTTAGTTTGAATTTGTCTGGTTATGTTCTATCAATACTTCAAATTTTATCAAGTGTTTGCCAAAGTTTTGGAGCACCTTGTACAATAACCATAAATTCGTTACCTAATTTTCAGTTCTGTAAACTGATTGAATTTCATATCAGAATATATTTTATCTCTACAAAAAGATCTTCCTGAAAATTACTGATACGTATTTTTTTAAACGTATACGTTCATTTCAAATGCGTTATTTCGTCATCAAAAATCACAGTGTTACACTTTCGCGCGATCATAGTAGTTAATTGACTTGTATACGATAAAAATTGACTGTACATGGTCTTAACATGTTAATCATACCAATGTTACTCATCGCACAATTAAATGTCAAGAGCGTTAATTCTCAGAAAGGAAAGTTTTGGCTCAACTGTCTAGCTTAGAGGTTCCCAACCTGTGGTCACTGTGTTACACTTTCGAGCGATCTTTGTGGTTAATTGATTTGTATACGATTAAAATTGACTGTACATGGTCTTAACATGTTAATCACACCAACGTTACTCATCGCACAATTAAATATTAAGAGCGTTAATTCTCAGAAAGGAAGGTTTTGGCTCAACTGTCTAGCTCAGAGGTTCCCAACCTGTGGTACACATACTCCAAGGGGTACGCGAACTCAAAGTCGGTAATGGCGGACACAAGAAAATATAAGGTATTAAAAATGTTACAGAATTTTGTTTCCCAAAGTTCGTGTAAAAAGTAAAAGTTGTGCAAGTCCTAATCCTATCCTCAAAATTAGAAAAAAAAAGCAAAAGGTGCAATTTTCAGGTATCCTTATAAGTTAATGCGAAATTATTACAATGCTGATTTCATCTGTTTTGACGTTGAACTAATACTATTGCAAAAATGGAATAAAATGTAAAATCAAAAACAAGTCCTGTAAATGTTATAAATTCCAGTCATTTGACTCTTAAGTTTACTTAGACCATTAACATTACTGATAAAATCTTCTTGACATAGACGCATGGTTTAAGGAGGAGGGGGGGTATGACAATAAGGGGTACGCGACAAAAAAAAAAAGACTAATCAAGGGCTACGAGAGGGGAAAAAGATTGGGAACCCTTGATCCAGCTAAAATAGGAATTTCTTGATAGGAACTAAATATTTCTAAAACAATTCTCCCTTGAAAGTTCGTATTAGACCCCCGCGAGGCAAAATAAAAATTTAAAGTAAATTCAAATATCTAGACCCAAACATCGTAGCATGATAATGTTTTAGACTCGATTCATCCGTATTTATATTATTTTTCAAAAGTTACACTTCATTATACAGCAACGATAACACGTAAAAAATGTATTTAATAAGTAACTAAAACAATAACCAGCGGGAGTGGTCTCCCCTAAATTTTCTTGTAAACTTTCTAATAGAGATTCGTCAAAATCTTAAGTTCGAATTTGATGGTTACAATACTTTCTCTTTGTATCCGAGAAAGTAAAAAAAAAAAAAAAAATGAAATCAAATATCTGTTGCCACGTTTTAAAAAAATATTGCTTTGAAGCAGGCGCTATAAAATAGGCACAATGCAATTGAATACTAAAGTGAAAATTCTGCTTCGGAGTTAAATTCCCAAGAAAATACTTACACAATCACAACCGTAACAATTGCAAAAGCACGTGAATAAAAGATTTGCTGAAATAATGAGATGGGTTTGAATTTTATTTACAACAATGAAAACATTGTTACAATTCATGTTTGGAAACATTAGTAACATTCCGAAATTTACAAACTTCGTGCGTCGATACACAATAAGGCGCGTAGTATGAGATTATAGGGACCGACAGACAGTCAACCCTTCGACGGATTTGGTCCAAAATTTGACACGGACCTACATTTCTGATAATAAAGCTGTGTACCAAATTTCATCCCTCTGGCTATAATAGTTTTTGAGTTATCGTTTTCACAGACACAAACACACAGACATAATTCTAAAATTGTGTTTTTTGGACTCGGGGAGGTCTAAAACGTGGAGATTCGTCAAAATCCCGAGTTCGAATTTTTTTGACAATTACAATACTTTCTTTGCATACTTCGTATACGAGAAAGTAAAAATCAAGTAACGAAAACGACTAAAATGATGGCTGTAAAATATACTTATGAACTTCACTGAACATGCTATACTGAAAAGCTTGGGATTTATTATTATCATTATTATTTTAAAGTGGCGCAAAAATGGTTTTGTGCTATAACATGCTCAGAAGTTATTGAGGAAAAGCGTTAAAATTTCGATGAATTATTAATTAAAAATCTAATTACAAGCTTGAAAAACCCTTTCTTAGTCAGCACCCACCATCAAGAATTATCTACCAGCCAAATTTGCCAGCACTAGGTCCAACAATATGTCCTGTAGAGTGTTTTGAACGATTTTTGCATCAGGCATGCCGCAATTTGCCGATAGTATACTGCCTATCCATATATTAATACGTGAAGAGAAAACTTTGTACCCCTTTTTAATTTCTCGTATACGAAGTATACAAAGAGAAAGTATTGTAATCGTCAAAAAATTCGAACTCGAGATTTTGACGAATCTCCACGTTTTAGACCTCCCTGAGTCCGAAAAACACAATTTTGGAATTATGTCTGTCTGTGAACACGATAACTCGAAAACTATTAGAGCTACGGGAATGAAATTTGGTATGTGGTCTTTAAACATAATTTGTAGGTTTCTATCAAATTTTGGACAAAATCCGTCAACGGGAAGTCTGTCTGTCTGTATGTCCGAAGTCATGTGAACACTATAACTCGAAAATTTGAATAGCTAGATGGATCAAATTTGGTACACAGTTTTATCGTCATGAATGTAGGTCCGTATAAAATTTTGGGCCAAATCCGTCAAAGGGTTGACTGTCTGTCGGTCTGTATAATTTACTTTTGAAGAGAATCCGCATCTCCACGCACATGCGTACTGGAAGCAATCTTCTGTGCACGCGAAAGGAGCGAATTACGTCAGTTTGTCCTTGAGCCGGCAAGAGTGAAACCTAGTAGTGTGCGATAGACGTGTTTTAATCGGTACGCATCTCTTTGAATTCTTTACCTAGATATTTTTCAATCACTAGAATGAAAAACCTTCTGATAGTCATTGGATTCTGGATAACAGTAGATTCGAATTTTTTTAGCCACGCGGGGGAAGGAGAAACGGCACCTTTTGGGTAAGTATACGAGAAAGTTTAGGGGAGAACACTCCCGCTGGTTAAGCAAATTGCGCTCACGGAGGAGTGTGAGATTTGGTATAGTTAAAGTTCATATGGAGAAGGACTGGAGAAAGATAAAAGTTATGTAATGCTGATAGAACTTCCAGGCGATTTTCACCATTTTGTGGCTGTGTGCCGGTTTTACGGAATTTGCTGATCGTTGGACACGCATGTCTATCGACTTGCACTACGTCGATGTTGTCGCAGGCTGCACTCGCTGGTTCCTGATTGTTCCTGGGTCTGGTCTTGTCTGGAGTGGATGATTTGTAATTGATTTAATCCCCCCGCAGTGAAATCCACTCCAAAAGGGAGTTTATTTAGATTATTTATAAAAAAAACTCTTCGGAGTGAAATGCAAAATGAAGCTGATTTAAATCTGCCAATGTCAAACACATATTAGTCTGTGGTCAAACAGTCGTACAGAGTAGATATTGTCTCTAAGAAATTTATATATGGTATGTATTACTAATACATTAAATTAAATAAAATAAAACATTCACTGTTTACGTTCATACTGAATGTTAAACACATACAAGTCTGCGGTCAACAGTCGGACAACATTTATTTTTTTAACCGCCCGGTTTTTTTTTCTTTTTTTTCGTTTCAATAAAAAATAACCTCAATAACGTTCAAACTTAAAAATTTAATGAATTAAGGTCGAATTTCGACCGCTGGGTGACCTTTAGTAAACATTACCATGTCAATATTGGGGTAAAGGTTGCGAGTTTTCGACTCAGTTGTTTGCACAGTACGTGTTAATGAAAGATCTTTCCTAGGATAAAATCAACGCCAAACTCTATTAACCGAACAGTTCGGAATGTGTGACACCTCTCCGTTAATCCGGCAGTGCAGTGAACTGGCATTGCTTAATATGCCATCGGTGAGTCGCGTGCCGTCCGGCTAATGCGATGATGTCGAAATGGAGATTCGTGTGATCAGATGACCTACATCCAATCAGCTGCGATCCGCAACACTCACTTCGCAAATTGAAACTTCACAGCCTGTGAATGTTAATTTACGTGTCTGACGCAATGTCCTTCCATTTCGACACATTTATCTCCGGCGCCGGCCTCTGAAAAATGAATTTTTGCCTCACATATTATTCAAATCGTCGATAAATATTTAGCAAATTAAGCATTTTAAATTTCGTCTCGCGATTTCTTTGCGGTTTCAATAAAATTCCACATCTTCGTCTATGCGTGAAAAACTGTTCCGACCCCAGGTGTACGAAACGGGAAGAAAATTAAATAGCCAATGAAGCACTGTTCAATGATAAACAAAGGGTAGTTTTGATAGACACGTTTATTTGGAAAATATTAATGAAATTCTTCAAATAAATTAGCTTTTAGATTATTTTTATTTTATTGAAGTAAATTATAAAAGCAAAAAGTATTATTAATACTAGCTGCGTGGCCCGGTGTTGCACGGGCTATCTCGAATAATGTGATATTCACTGGCGGAGAGAAGTGAGGTCACGTGAGGCCTCGGGATCCATATTTTTCCATATGCCCGTCTCCGTTTTTTCAACAAATATTGTCACTTACTTTCAAAAAACAAACGTAACGAAGTTAAACACCGTAAGACAAAAAAAAAAAATGGATAAGATTAATAATAGGGGAAATAAAGAAAGTCGTCTCTGCTCGATAGATGGCAGCACGGTATATTCATTCATTTTGACGTTTTTAATTAATTCGGGATTTAAATGGCCAAAATGGATTCCTTGGATTATTTCCCATCTTTTGGTACTTTCAGCGCGATTCTGCGTTCAGTGGTTCGTGAGAAGATAGCCAGACATAGATTTGATACCTTCATTTCATTCAGATACATACATTTATTTGTTTACCTTCGAATTTTAATAGTGTAGATTGAAGAATCTAACAGAAGCATGAGTTATCAATGTTCAAGCAGACGAACTTACTCGAGGTTGCGAACAATATTTTTAAGATTCCTTGTATTATATCAAACAAAAAATATACTTCCTCAGAAGAAAAACTGAAGACGCATTTGTCTTTTTAACCATAACAGACTGGACGATTTTGTTTTTTCTGTAGAGCCTGAATCAGGTAATAAGCGCTGAAAGTTTTTAATTACATTGATTTCCTCAAGAAGTTCGTGAATTCTTTCGAGGTTTTAGAATTTTCGTTTCGAATCTTCTTCAGGTGAATTAGCATAGTTTAAACTAAACAAAGCAAAAAAATTTTAACAGTTTTTATACGGAATTTATTGATAGGGAATATTTTCCTTTTTCGAGGGACTTCGGCGCCTGAAGCTGTTGCATACTTGTTTGCCGCCTCAAGCATTCACGAATAGTGAAAATCCATTCCAATTTCCCCAAGACCGGT
The DNA here is from genome assembly GCA_013235015.1 of Araneus ventricosus. Classification (NCBI taxonomy): domain Eukaryota; kingdom Metazoa; phylum Arthropoda; class Arachnida; order Araneae; family Araneidae; genus Araneus; species Araneus ventricosus. Next base: position 6,489 of record BGPR01021748.1, read on the forward strand.
TCATTTTCCATCCATTCAAATCGATCGATTTATGTATCTCATTCATGGAGGCTCCAAAGCACACTACCGCCGCTTCGATCCCTCCCTACTACTCCTCCCGCCAGACTCATTCCCACCCACACTCCCCCACGCGGGGGATTTCCGCGTTTTACAGAAAGCACACTCCCCTCTCCGCCCTGATTTCTCCAGTCTAATCGCAACTCCCACGCACTTTCCTCCTCCCCAACGACCCCCACACGGGTGATTTGTCGCCCGACTCGAAGAATTATATTTTTATGGCCATCCATTCCAATAGAAAACGAAACCTCGCTGGAATTCCAACAGCGATGTCTGTCTACGCCAATTTTCATCGGGATTTCACACTGACGAAAGGTTTTTGTCTTTCTGTGTTCCAAAAAAACTGGAGTTGAACTTTAAGCCGGCAATTCATCTGTACTCCATTCCATCCATTTGTCTCAACACTGTTTTTTTCCACCCATTCAAATCGAAAAATTAGGCATGTTCTTTCATCTGAAGTTCCAAAGTGCGCTGACAGTAGGAGAGAGCGATCTTCTTTCCCCCTCTAGAACTACTCTTCTATCCCCTATTCCATCCCCCACTCCGCGGATTTCAGATTTGCTACCCTCGTAGCAGGGTCTCGATCTAGTCAAATCATTTGAAGTGCCGACTACCCTCGCAAAAGGTCCCACCAAAGATTCGGCGCACGAACTGCCGGAATTTGGTTTGGTTGGAAATCCGACTTTTCCCAGCCGCTATGCTATTTTCCATAGGTTTTCGACCTTGACGCTTGTTTTTTCTTTCGGTGTTCTAAAATTTCCATTTTGGAAGAGATAAGAATCGCCTGCTTTAGACTGGTCATTCCCGCTCAAAACGACGCCAAACCCAATCGTCAATGAAACAGGTGAGAATTGGCGTGGAGCGGAAGGTTGGGTATGCAACCCGTCCCAATATCCAACCTTCCGCTCTACACCACGCCAAACCCAATCGTCAATGAAACCGGTCAGAATTGGCGTGGAGCGGAAGGTTAGATATGCAACCCGGCCCAATATCCAATCTTCCGCTCTACACCACGCCAAACCCAATCGTCAATGAAACCGGTCAGAATTGGCGTGGTGTGGAGCGGACGGTTGGATATCCAACCCTATCCCAATATCCATCACTCCATTTGGACTGCCGGGCCATAAAAGCAGTGAGAGTAGGTACATGCGTGAGAGAGGGGACTTGCGGTGCGTGGTTCACCGAGGAAATCGAAGGAGACGGGGATAAAAGATCAGAGTGACGGGTAGCGGATGGATTCGCACGGCGTGGAACGGTCGTGAATAACAGGCTTAAGCGGAACATTCACCGATGTTCCAATCCACTTTTTTTGGAACACGGGAAGGCAAAAACTTTCATCAATGTGAGATCCCGATGAAAAGTGGCGCATATAGACAGCGCTGTTGGAATTCCAACGACTCCATTCCATGGAATCCATATGATATCCATTGGAATGGATGGCCATAAAAATGAAATATGATTCTTCGACAGGACGATAAATCACCTGTGTGTGTGTAGGAGCATTGGAGAGGGAGAAAGTGCGTGGGAGTTGCGGTTAGACTGGAGAAATAAGGGCGTGGAGGGGAGGGTGCTCTCTTTAAAACGCGGAAATCCCCCGTGTGGGTGAGAGTCAGTCTGGCGGTAGGAGGAGTAGGGGATCAAAGCGGCGGTAATGCGTTTTGGAGTCTCAGTGAATGAGATAAATAAATCGATCGATTTGAGTAGATGAGAAAATAAACCGGTCTTGGGGGCAAATGGAATGGATTTCACTACTCGCGAATGCCCTGCTTTAAAGCCAGCGCTGTATCTCAAAAGCCACATATGGTTCGCGGGTTGCAGTTTGCCAACTCCTTGTTTGATTGTTGAAATGCTCATATATTATTATGCGTATTTTGCTGGATTACGTGACATGAACGTTGCATGTTTTATAAGTGAAAGGTTTATGAGAGGGGGGAGTGAGATTCTATTTTTTCTGATGTTGAGGTTTCAGCGCCTTCTAGTTAGCTCGATGAACGTAGTTTCATAATAGAATATATATTTGAAAACGGGTAGGACGATAAAATTCTATCAGAATTATACATTTTAAATATAGGACAACTGGGGAAAACGATGGTTAAATTAAAGAAAAATTAGATGGCAACTAAAATTGGTATTACAATAAAGATAATTTTTAAAATTTATAGATGGGGTGAAAATAATTTTTGTGGTATAATATTTTCTGAAGTCATCAAGTAAAAATGCAAAATTCGCTTAATTGTCAATTAATTAAAATTTCAAAAAATAATCCCGAAGACCCTCTCCTGTTTGTGACAATTTTCGAAGTTCTAGGGTCCAGTGGTCTGCCCTGCAGAGCGCAAACACACACATTCTCTTTTTCATTAGTGGATTAAATAAGCTACAGCTGTTTATTAAATGATTTTTTGACACATTATTTGCTGTACTGCCTCAATTAAAGTAAAAATATGGATAATAAATAAATATTGTTAGCTATGTGCCCAGGAGACTGAAACTTTGTTTTTCGTTCCCTGCAAAAATTTAAAAATTGGAACCTGATAGTTTTTCCCTTGGATCTTTCATGTTTTATCACATTTTATGTTTTATATCTGTTATGATATGCACATTTTATACGTTTTGTGAATCTTCCATGCCAGCTTTCATGTGTCGTTCACCATTTTGGGTAGGTAAGTGAAGCCGGCGAGGGTTACATAAACCATGGGTCGATCCAGACGAAAATTAGGGCCGTTTTGCGGCCCCTTCATAAAATTCCACTTCATAAAAACGGCCCCTTCACAAAAGTTAAATTCATGAAAACCTGCCCCCTTCACAAAACTCAAATTTACTTCAAATATAGAAATATGACTGCTAAAATTGAAGGTTTCACATGGCAAGATAAAAATTTTTTCACACAAATATGTTTTTTTTCACACAAATATTTTTTTCACACAAATATTCTTTTCACAAAAATATTTTTATTTTTTTACAATTTTTTTTTTTTATTTTTCACAAAAATAATTTTTTTTTTCACAATTTTTTTCCCTTCACAAAAATATTTTTTTCCCCACAAAAATGGGCCCCTGAAAAAAAACCTGGATAGACCCTTGTAAACAAAACTCCTTGTCTGTACTGTAGGTTTTAAAATGGTCCAATTTTCTGTTCAATTAAACACCGCACATGGTTCTTTCACACACAAAGGAAACAAAAGCTAACGGCTTGGGAAACGTTCAAGGACAAACAAACAACTGAATAAATAAACAAAGACAAACATAAAAGAAACGGTTCGAACTGAATAACAATTTTCAGTTTTCGAGTAAAACTGAGGAGCAAAGGAAACCAAGCACCCACCAAACACAAAGACTCTTCAAATCGAAGCCTCTGCTAAACTAGAGTCATAAACAATGCTCAAGAACAAAAGAACAAATGAGCGCCCGTTTCAAGGTCTCGAGGCTGAAGTTCGCGGCAATTTGGGTGTCAGGTGACGAAAATTGAACCCGTGAGCTCTGCATGAAAAACGTCTACACAATCTGAACCAGGAACATGGTCACAGTTAGGTATTCAAATGTGTTCGTGAAGAAAAAAAAATGACGTCAAATGACACAATGACGTTCAAGTTAAAACAATCGTTTAATATCAATAAAGAATAAAATACTTCAGAATAAACATTAAAATTTCTGAAAACAACTGAGAGTCTGAACGACAAATTTAGACTCATAATTTTAGCGTTTTAAATTTATGAAGTTTGATATTTTATACCTTTCTCGAATTTAATATGCAGATGCAAATTACTAAATATAAAACTCAAGAAACATTTCATTAAAAAAATCTGTCTCACCACCACTAAAATTTTCAGAATTAGAAATATGCATATATTGAAAATACAGAGGGTGGTGACGGTTAATCACCCACTATATTTCAATCGGATCGAGCGATATTCGTTGCCCATTTATTAGTTAACTGGCAATCGATTTTTTTTTTACAGTAAATTGATCAACTAAATTTTAAAGACCCTCCAAAATATAAAAAAACCATATGCTTACTTATATGTAATTCACAATAATACATATCCCTGCCTGCTTTCTATGGTAAATCCATCGTTTCAAGTCTTATAAAATTATCAACTCTTTTTCTTAATAAAAAATAATTAGAAAAACATTTAAGAAAATTGCGAGAATAGAAATCAAGTAAGTCACGCACAAAAAAAGTTATGGAAGCAATTGCCCGATTACTACTCCAAAAATCGTTCAGAAATCTATAAAAGTCCATGCCTCACACTTATGATTTCGCTTCGATATCCGTTCTCATCTGTTCGATGTTCATTACTGGCTACCGTTTGGTTTGAGCAACAGCTCACTCCTAATTGACAAAATCTGCATTTGCTTTCGACTTAATTTTTTTTAAATCATTCCGGCTTCTAAAGATCATTTCGTACCTCAGGCTATATGCATGTCAAAAGTTCCACAAAAGTCTACAAGGAACATTTCGTACCTCAGGCAGTATGCATGCCAAAGGTTCCACAAAAGGGTACACGGCACATTTCGTACCTCAGGCAGTATGCATGCCAAAGGTTCCACGAAACGTTCTTTCTTTTTCGCGCTTAATTTCGGAATTGAGTATTTATATATCTTTCGAAACGAAAGTTATTGTCAATTGATTCATCATTTCTGCTTTTCATGGTTTTTTTTATTTCTTAAGTACTCTGCCAATGTGCATGAGATTTTCTACTACAACCTTCTTCAATAAATCTGTGACGATCAGATCTGAGATATTGTTGGCAAGCCGAAAGCCCGTCTTAGACGGGTACAAAATCTTCTAGTATAAAATACAGTAGAATCCCGCGAATCTGAACTAATTGGGACCGGTGCCTGTTCGGATTACAAAAAATTCGGATTACCCGAAATTCCGATAAAAATAGAAAAGAAAAAGATGTGTACTAAAAAAAAATGTAAGTTATAAGTACTCAGTAGTACTATCTCTTCAATTCTTTTATTCAAAAGCAATAGAAAGAAAATATGTCTCCCTTTTGCATTAGATTAAATGGGTGTGCTCTTGTATGAAGTGACCTTATCTTACGGCGAATTGCATTCGTTTCTTCAATGTGTACAAAATTATGCATGCTGTAAAAGTACTTTTTTGTTTTCAGTATGTATATTTAAATCTTTTCAGGTAATCTTTTCAATTGCATATAATTTTCGAAAATAAAATCGGTTCGGATTAACTGGAATTTTGGATTAGCTGGGTTCGGGGTAACAGGAATTTCGAATTAGCGTTCTACTGTAATTGCATAAAAACGCATTGATAATAAATTGAATTTTATTTGTCTGCAAGTATATGCTGGCGGTCGCAAACAAATTTCTCATTCAAAAATACGGCTGTGAAAAAAAGTGTTATCAAATGGTAAAAGATTTTTGAAGCCGTGATATAGAGAAGTAAGAGATCGTCAATACATTCATAGCTTCAGTCCAGAAAGTGCGTACGTGTACTTAGCAGAGCTCGGATGCAAACGCTTTCTAAACAAATAATAAAAACTAAAATCACGCCAATTGCCCTGTCAAATGAGCAGGTGACAGGAGGGCAGCTTTTCCTGCTTCTGACAAATGGTCGTGGGCGATTTTCGAATTCCCTCGCTGCAATGCGGCGCCACCTGTCGGCCGCGAAACGAACACATGGAAAGGGGACTTTCCAATCGATTGGATTTCTTTATGGGAACTTAGGAACAGTGGCAAGCTTTGGGTTTGGACAAGGGATTGAAACGCACACCTTATAATGAGAGCATACTGAAATACAGTTTCTTTATCCTCTTAATATGAGAAGAAATTAAACAGAATATAAAGTTCAAATAACTGTCGATCTACATATCCTCACTCTTGAGTATTAAATCCAACCAATCGAGTTGCAAGTCCAAAGTCCTGTATGTAATACTTTAAGTATTTTGGACTTAATAGCCTATAATGCTTCAATACAGACTAGGAAAAAAAATGATATTAGCAACAATGTTCAGGATATCTTGGAGAGAGAGAATCTTCTTCATTCAAATGATTGATATTTCTAATAATTGTCAATTACATTTTAGTTGAATTGTTATAATAGTATATTTTCCATCCTTTTTCCTTTTTATTCATTCATTGTTTTATTTATTTAATTTATTGTTCGTTTTCTTTTTCTGATTATAGCCTTATATGTATTTGTATTGTTATTATTGATTGTTATATCTCTTATATGCATTTCTCAGTTTATGTTGTTATATTATCATCAGTAATTCCACAAGCTTAGGCTGGACGGAATTTCTATTTAGTATTGTACCTTCACTGATATATCCAAATCAGTGGCGAATCCAGGAGGCGGGGGGGGGGAACTATGGGGCTTCAGCCCCCCAGAGCTAAACTAGAATTCTTGATTTTATTTAAAATCACTAGAGCTGTTTGTTATTAATATCCCTTAAAAAACTCGTGACAAGATTGCTTCCTGACTTTGATAGGCTCGAAAATTTTCCCACTTTTGTAGTCATTCCGCTCGTACCTGTAACGTTTACGTGGTCGAAAATATTTTTTGGCTTGTTATTTCATTGTGTCTTTTTATTAAATTATCGAAAGTATTGCAGTGTTCTTTATGATTCTAATTGTCAGGTGAGTCAAGTCTGTAAAGTGTTTTGGTTTACCTAAGCCATGAGGTTTGACATTCGCGTCACGATGATACAAACTTTTTTATGACCTCCCCCCCCCCCCCCCCCCCGACCCAAATCCTGGATTCGTCACTGATCCAAATGTCGTATGACAAATTTGCCGAAACATTTTATTGATGCAAAACACTTTTATAGGTTAGTTGTTCCAAAATTGGTGTATGTTGTCCAGTGGCGAATCCAGGGGGGGGGGGCTATCGGGCTACAGCCCCCCCCAGAGCCAAGCCAAAATTCTTGATTTTATTTAAAATCATTACAACTGTTTTTTCTTTATTTCCCTCTTTTAAAAAAAAATAATAAAAAAGCTTCAACTTTGCTTTCTGGCTATACAGGCTCGAAAATTGTCCTACTTTTGTAATCATTCCACTTGTATTTGTAGACATTTTGTAGACGAAGACATTTTTTGGCTAGTTATTTCATTGTAATTTTTATTAAATTATCGAAAGTATTGTATTGTTCTTTATGATTCTTATTGTCAGGTGAGTAAAGTTAAACAGTTTTGGTTTACTTTAGCCTTGAGGTTTGACATTCGTCACGACGATACAAACTTTTTATGCCCTCGCCCCCCCCCCCAAGACCCGAAGCGTAGATTCGCCACTGATGTCAGAAAATGCCACATGTCTGGGGTGGTTCATATGTTACATCAAAATTTTGCATGTTTAGTTATGTGTGGGTTTTGGCATACGACATTTTCATATAACAGCGACGATATGATATGATTGTTTACTGGTAGAGTCAAGGCAAGTTAAGCGTATATCACACGGACAGATTACCGTGGTCTGTTCCCGTGGGCACGAGGGTAATGCCACTGGCCAAAAAGTTTGTAGCACGTGACCGGTCAGACAAGATGACGGAAATCGTTGACAGCACCTATCCGGCTTGAAAATGCACACGATGATGACGTAAAACTATCAGCAGCGAAAATTCAAACCAATCGGGTGTGACTTTGACGGTGACGTAGTTCACCTTCCGAAATCCTGTCTGGGCGGCTGTCTCAATGCGTCACGTGCTACACACTTTTTTTGGCGATTGGAATTACCCTCGTGCCCACGGAAACAGACTACGATAAGCTGCCCGTGCGATATACGCTTTACAATGTACCAACATGAATTTCGTTGAGAAATAATACTTGGAGTTGACAATTATAATGTTCACATTCTCCTGATAATTAATTCTAAAAATTCACCACTGTGAAACTTCTGATCAAGAGGAGAACATGGAAAGTTGCGACTTGAATGTTGCAGCTAATATGTTATCGACCAATCTGCTCTTATCTACAGCATTTGCATTTAAAAAGTATAAAGCGTGTATCATACGGAGAGCTATCGTACGCTGCTTTCGTCAGCACGAGCGCAATGCCACTCACCAAAAAAGTTTGTAGCACGTGACCGGTCAGACAAGACGACGGAAGTCGTGTGCTGTATTCAACCGGCTTGAAAATGCACACGATGCTGCGGAAAATCGTCAGCAGAGCTAATTCAAACCAATCGGATGTGACTTTGACGGTGACGTAGTTCGCCCCAACAATGATCGAAATCCTGTCTGACCGGTTGTCTCAATGGGTCACGTGCTACAAACTTTTTTGGTAAGTGGCATTGCGCTCGTGCTGACGAAAACAGCGTACGATAGCTCTCCGTGTGATCTACGCTTAATGGAACATAAACGGTGAAAACTGACTTGAAAAAACTTCGTTACACTTTTTAGATAATTAGTAATATTAATGAACTAGTTTTTTAATGTTGGTTACATTAGCATCCCGCTTTCAAACAACACCAGGGCTAGTTTGAGACGAGCCTCGTAATTTCGAACCGTGATCAAATGACGAGGAAGACATCCGAGCTGATATTCCTCTCAAACTTCCACGCTACACGAACGGCAGGACGTTTATCCTTAACGTCAGATGTAAGCCCGGGACACACATTTTCTATCGAGAAACAATTAGCGGCGTGAAATACATTGACAGCAGTTGGGTAGTGCCTACATATCTCCAATTTCCCTCCAACCTCTGGGGACAAATGCTGAGCAAAGGTATCGCTAATCACTTGCACTACACCTTAGCTCGGCGAGAGGTATGTGTGCATTATCCAACTGCTATCAATGTTCTTCACACCGTTAATCGCTTCTCCGGCATTTTGCCGCTAATGACTTGTTCGACAGAAAATCGGCCGTGTGTACCTGGCTCACATCTGAAAACCTCCGGACCTAAGGCCTTACCATCAGGCCGCCGCAACCCAGTTATTAATGCCAAAATAAATGAAACATAAAGGGGAATAAGGTTTCCAAAACAAAAGATATTAAAGAGAAAGCCATTTTGAAGTTTTTCCACCCGAAAATCCATACCTCCAACTCTTTAATAAATTAATAGGATGAATTATCTTAATTGCTTAATTTTGAAAATAATTTGAAAAACTAAATCCATTCTATGATTTTACTATATTACTGAAGATGTCAAATTAATTCGAATCAAGACAGACGAAACCACATTTCCAAATATAGAAATTTTTATAATTTGTTAATGGAAAAGACAATAATTATTATTTTTGCCTACAGATATCTATCCCAAAGGAACGCTTCGTCCTATTTGAACTCGGGTTAACTGTAACTAGCTAATTTCTTAAACATCTGAACTGTGCTTAAAACTGCATATGCTTATCCTCAAGATCAATTTCTTTCCCCCAGAAGACGTATGAGTAGTAAAATGGCTCATTCATTGTTAATTTCACCTCAAACTGAATGTCGCCAGCGTTATTTGACGAACGAGGCCAGGAACAAATGACACGCAAAAGATGTTACCCTGGATGACAATCCACTATTAGTTAAAAAAGACGACTACTATGCTGTGAAAAATCAGTCATGTGGAGAACCATTGATTCCTTTTATCTAAGACAATTTAAAACCCCATCATTACATGTAACAACTTGGGAGAATCATCCAGGCTCATAATTCATTATTATTATTTTTTTTTTAGATTTTCCAATAAAAAAATATGAAAAATTAGGGGAAAAAAATCACAAATGACAAAAACATAGGAAGAAAAAGAGGTGAAAAAAATTGGAGATACATAGTTGTCCATATTTCAGTGAAGCGCGAAATTTTCGACTCTTCATTACTAAAAATAATGCTTTTTTCCCAATTAAGGCGCTATAAATTAGTTTAAGAGTAACTTAACCATACGATGTCTCGCTCTAATTTTTTTTAAATACGTTTTCTATTTTTTGCGCTACCTGTTAAACTTTTTTTCCTCTCTCCAGTGATTAAAAATGTTGCTTTCAACCCCAAACGAGCAGTTTTGATTCGATTACGCGATCAAAATGGGGGATCGGTAACCATGGATACATGGCGTATCCTGTAGAGCTTAGCCTTCGAAAATGTCAAACTTCGAGGACACTTGTGATTCCTCCTTCCCCTCTCCTCCTTCCCCCCCACCTTCATCGTAAATGGACACCATCGATTTCTAGGAAAAGTGGATGCACAGGAAGAAAAGTTGGTTGCAAATTAGAATTCATCGGCGGCCAGCTGTTCAGATTGTTCAACTGTTGATACGAAGAGTTCAAACATCAATAAACTTACAGCTCTGTTAAGTAATGGTTCGGAAATAATTTCCAGACGCAACGATAGCGTTTCTGAATCGTTTATTACAACATTATATTTGTTGCATTTCCTCTTTTATAATGCTCACCAGTCGTTCCCTTGATAACAATGCACTAAGGCAATAGTTTACAGTATAGAGTAAATATGTCGGAGTTTTGGAAGAAATTATGAACTAATAAGAACTCAGTTTATAGTATCAATATCCCCTTTCTTCCGAAAAAGTTATTAACCCTTTATTGGCAGGCGTCGCAAAATAGACGTCAATACCTTCTGTTTTGGCACACATGGGAGGCTGTTCTGTACATGTGGTAGGCAATGCCTACTGTTTTGGACGACTGTCGGTATAAGGTCGCCAATGGAAGGGTGACGGCATATGTCTTCTATTTGGAAGTGTCGGCATATGGGCGCCAATGGGAGGGTCTTCTGTACATCTGGTAGGCAATGTCTAGTGTTTTGGACGACTGTCAATATAAGCACGCCAATGGGAGGCTGAACTGCAAATATGGTAGGCAATTTCTAGTGTTTTCGACGGCTGTCGGTATAAGATCGCCAATGGGAGGCTGTACTGTAAATATGGTAGGCAATGTCTAGTGTTTTGGACGACTGTCGGTATAAGGTCGCCAATGGACGGGTGACGGCATATGTCTTCTATTTGGAAGTGTCGGCATATGGTCGCCAATGGGAGGCTGATCTGTACATATGGTAAGCAATGTCTAATGTTTTGGACGACTAGTTGGCATATCGTCGACAATACCTTCTGTTCTAGACGAATGTCGGCGTAGGCCGCCAATGCCTGTTTTGAACGAATGTCGGTATATCGCCGCTAATGTTTTCTGTTTTGGACGACTGCCGGCATGTGGTCGGCAATGTCTTTCTTTTTGGACAAGTATCGGCATGGCCGGTAATGTCTTGTTTTTGACCAGTGTCGGTATATAGCCGCCCGTGCGTTTTCAGATATTCTAAATGATAAAGCAAGTAATCCCACAGCCTAAAATACACTGTTTGAATGCAGCTTGTTAAAAGAGACTCAGGTCAGAACTGACTTAATTTTTTTCAAAATGAAATGAAACTTTAAATAGTTATTTTGTAACACTAATCCAAATATCTTTATACAAAAATTTAAAACGAGGAATGCATAAGATAATTAAAACCCAAATGAGATCCCGACCATCCACCGAGCACCAGACACGATTCGCGAAAGGTCGCCAGCAACCAAATATATTCGGGCAAAAAAGATTTTTTTCTCTATCTCTTAATATTGATAATGATTTGTATGAAAGACATGGATGAATGGAAGAACGAATGAGCGATGAAAGGCTGAATGAGTGAGATATTTCATGTTACTAATACAGCAGATAATCATGTTACTAATATCTTGCAGATTAAAATCCCCCTTCAGTAAAGATAACATTTAGGTTAAAATCAATTTCTAATTAGATACAACGGTAAAAATAACCGTAAATATCGAAGATGGAGGACCTCGGAGTCCATGCCCTCCGAGTAAAATAGTCATCAGTGGCGCGAGAATTAAAAACAATTCGAAGATAAGTAGTCAGTCAGCAATTTGAAGAAGGGAACGATTCTAACCACTCTTTTGGGGGGTTGGGGAATTAAGAAAACTTCCTTTAGATTATCACTTTTCTAAGATTCTTTACTTTCAGTGGTTACTGAGTGTTCCTTTTTCACAGCTAACAATAACAATCTATATGACAACATATGTTTGGTGGAAGAAAAAAATGGTGCTTGTTCCCTTCTTCAAACTTCCGATTCGATTGACACTTATTTTACGAGAATTCATAGTATGTAACAACTATGGTTATTACATATTAAAATAGAGTTTGCATTCTGCTCAGTTAATGCATGAACTTATAAAATTAATTCCCGATTTATCCACTAAATGCATAATTTTACCATTAATTAATAAAGGCAAAGTTTGCCGTGGTAAAATATACTTATTTCATTACGCTCAATTTTTTGTAACTTATTCCTTCGTAAATATACAAGGTTTTATATGCTTCATAAGAATATTTAGAAGAGAAATAGCGAAGTCAAAAGTGCAAATTCTCAAAATTTAAATATGAAAGTCTGAGATTGAACACACCACTGAAAACAAAATTATGTTCTTCGAAGAAAAAAATATTCATGTTGATCACAGTTTTCTTTCTAATTTTCTTTGTCCAGACCAGAAGCGGAATATTTTTTAAACATTGTAGTTTAAGAAACATCTATAATTTAAGATGGAAAAAGCCAAACAAATATTTTAATGGCAATAATAATAAAATTATCAATAGTATATATGAATATTTCTACTGTATTTGGGTTGTAGCAACTAAGCTATGCTTCCATAAAGTGGAACACAAAATCGAAGTCATAAAATATTACAGTTTAGATGCCAAACATTTCTAGATTTTATTTGAAAAATGTTTCAAATTTCCTTAAAGATCATAAACAAATCTTGCGGAAAAAAAAAAACCTGCATTACTTTCCAAATAAAATGTTTATTTTACACCTTGCGCAATAAAGATATAATGTGGAGATGTTGAGCCATGTATAAACAGTTTTTAAAAAGGAATTTTAAGAGAAAAAGAAAGAGTTACCAGAAAGTTTTTTTTTTTCCATCAACGTGGCTATTAAATCTTACACTACATTAATAGACTTAATAATATTACATTAACAAAGACAATCTTGCACTACATCACAAGTAAAAAACAATTATATTACGGTCTAGTTTGTAGTTAAATAAACATAAGACAGTGACAAACAAGACAAGTTTTTAAATCATTATTGAAATAATTAATAGTAAACACCTAATTATTTAACCAAAAATCTAATGACGCATTTAGGTTTCCATGGAATTCTCAACTTTCTTAAAATTGCAGCATAGTGTAACACGAGTTTCGTGACTATTTTACCAAGTAGCAAACAGTAAAATATATTTGTTTTTAAAAAGTCGTTAATTCATAAAATACTCAACAAAGTAATATTTAAAATTATTTAATACATAAATCAGACTTTTGATAACAGACATTTAAGATACTCGATCAATACCTAAAGGACAGAAACGCGTGGTAACTATCCCCCTGCCAAACACTTAAAAGTCAGAGCGACCGACCGACAGTCCCCCCCTGTCATGCTACCCCCAAGTTACGATTATATTACAACATTCTGAATTATTAAACATACTTAAGTCAGCTACAAACAATACAAGCTTTCTTTTTTTAAAAAAATGTTATTGTCGTAATCTACAGTAATTATTGAATGAAGATCTAATTACTTACGTAGAATCTAACTATTTAATCAAAAATCTAATGACCTTTTCACAGGTTCACGAAAAATTACAAGACTTAACTTTCGTAATGATTTCCCCTAATAACCAACAGTAAATTATGTTTTCATTTTATGCAAGATTCTTTTTAAAAAGTCCTTAACCAGAATATTTTTAAACTATTATTTAATACAGAAATCATATTTTGATGAAACATATATATATATACACCCGATCAATACCTAAAGGACAGAAACTCGTGGTAACTACCCCCTGCCAAGCACTTAAAAGTCAGACCGACCGACAGTTCCCCCTGTCATGCTTCGAAACAAGTTACAATTATATTACATTATGCTCAATTATTAAATATACTTAAGTCAGCTACAAACAATACAAGCTTCATAAACAAATTATTATTGGCATAATCTAAGTAATTATTGAATGAAAATCTAAGTACTTACATAAAATCTTACTATTTAATCAAAAATCTCACGAAAAATCACAAGACTTATCTTTTGTGATGATTTCCTCTAATAACCAACAGTAAATTATTATTAATTTTAAAAAGTCCTTAACCAGAATATTTTTAAGGTATTATTTAATACAGAAATCATATCTTGATGAAACATATATAAACACCCGATCGATACCTAAAGGACAGAAACGCGTGGAACTATCCCCCTGCCAAACACTTAAAAGTCAGAGCGACCGACCGTTCCCCCTGTCATGCTTTCCCCACGTGACAAATCGCGCACGGAAAGATCACCCACCAATCGATACACGAGCCACCCACTGCTCGGATGACCCAGAAGAAGCACCAGAAGATATTTACCTGCACTGGCCGTTCCGGGAAGATACGACTCCACGCCAGAAGATACTGTAGCGACACGGACCACAAGATCTCGCCATACTCCGCATCCAAAAGGCACAGGTACCACGCTTTTTCTTCGCCGAGTCCTTCAAAGAAAAAGTGCACGGAGCGACGCGGGGGAGGAATGTCATTCACTCGGGGGGTGGGGGGATCCACAACATTTTTGTTCTTCTCGGGGCGTCTAGTGGGGCAGAGGCACACGTTCGGTGGAGGCGGGAAAAAACAGCAGAGCAGGGTTCACGTCTTGAGAATTCGCGGTTCTCGTTTTCGGCGCTTCCATTTTTCGGAAGCAGACCGAGCGACAGCGGGAAACGCGCTCCCGGATTGATCGGTTGGGGAGGGACGGCCAGTGCCCTCTGTCGGAGGGAACGGGAAACAGCCGATGGAGTTGAAGACGAACTTCAGTTTTAAGAACAGAAAATACAGAAACTAGGAAACAAATATTACAGGAATCTTCTCTCATTTAACCTCTCGTTAGCCACAATATGTAATATGCATGCAGTTTTACAGTATCTAATGTAGTAGATACAGTGTTTACAGTATCTACTACAGTGTTTACAGTATCTACTACAGTGTTTACTGTATCTACTACAATAGATACGGTTTTAAGTACACAAGATAGAGATACTTAAAAAAAAACATTACAGGAATCTTCTCTCATTTAACAATTCGTTAGCCTAAATATCTAATAGATATTGTGATGTATTTTAACATAATATGAAGAATCGTAGAACCACTTTATCAAAAATAATATATTTATTGGACGTCTCCCACAGCACAAACATATAAAACAAACACATACACTTACATCACAAACGTTACATCACTCACTTCTGACATCGAATTCCATGTTTAATTAATTCATCAATATTCTTTTCCGTTGCTAGGCAACGTTAGCAAAAGACAAATATATCGTTGCCATACTATTTTTATAATCTTTAGAAAAGAATTATGCCAAACGATATTTTAAAATTAATTTCTTTTATGACCAAACGATTTTTTTTATTCTTTTCTCCAAATATTTTAATAATTCTACAAATATATATTTTTATTCGTTACAAAAATTACAATATGTATGCCAGATTAGCGTAATTAATTCTGTTGTTTTATTCTACTGTTGACGCATTAGAATTTGAATTTCTCTCACAGAATACTAATTTATATTCTCTTTAGGAATAATTATTATAGTTATAAAGAGAAAAATATCAAAACCGGATGAATACATCATAGAACAAGTTTTATATTCATGAGATACATCACGATCATTTAACGATGAAAATGACTATGACTAACGGAGGGTTTGATGCAAATTATTGTGATTTATGAATGGTTAAATAGTCCTTTACTGATAAGATTAGTACAATTCAATAGAGTATGCTATTTTTTCAATGCAAAACATGAAGTTTAATGCCCAAATATTAGAAGAAATAAAACCTATCCAATATATCTTTTCTCAGAAATCAATAAAATATATAATTTTTTTATTAAATAAGTAGTGAAGACAAGCTGGTCAGAGAGTGTAATTTCAAAAGAATCGTTCAATATGAAGAAATTAGATTTTCCTGATTTGCAAAATGCACAAGTTGCACCTTTATTGTTGCCAATCTGTTCAAAAACATATTTGGAATTTTACGTGAAAAAGAAATATTATCATACTTAAAAACACGACAGTGAAGAAATTCTAAATAAGAATTCCATTTTCAGGTAAGATTTTATTTCGATATATTGACGCAGTCATGACAATTGTTTTTCAAATCCAAGTTAGTTTAATAGAAGTGATTGATACAACCAAACTGATCCATAAATTATTTTTTATGAAATTCGTTTTCATGAAAGCAGCATTTAAAACAAAGATAATTTAATACAAGTAAACATTCTTCAACAGGGCTTTATTATGTAAATAATACATTGCAGTGTATCATACATATATGCATGTTTAATCAGATATAGATGATTAAAAAAAATTCCAGAGAATATTCGTAATAAATACTTCATATTTAGAAGAAAAATTCAAGAGTTCGTAATAAATAATTCAAAATAAAAAAAATCCACATTCTTCAGAAATGAAAACGCATTCACCCTGTAAAACGGAATCCCTGCCTGGGTACGTTACCTGCGGGGAAAAAAGAACAACCGAAAGTTACGCATTAAGTTGTTTTTTCCTTAACGTCTACATGATTGGAGGAATTACAGAGCAAAAACTGGTTTATTTTGAATTTAGAAAAAAATGGCGAACTACACTGAGTTATTTCACAGAGAGACAGAAAGTTGAAGGAAAATAATGAATGATTTTCTCTACTCAAAAAAGTACCTTCTTTTACTTCCCGCTTCTACAATAGACGCTAAATTGTTTCTCTGCTGCCATCTGGTGTGAGAAATCAGACTCTGCTATCGACTTCTTTACACTTCCAGAAAAATCAGATCGAAATATTCAGTTACTCTTATGAAAAGTTCTTGATATTTCAGTGAATTAATAAAGAGTTAACTGGCTTTGAGAAAATATTACCCTATCTAATAAAAGCCAGTTTATATTCTGTTCCTCCCCAAACCTTAAATAAATAACCATATTCCTTTAAGTTGGAATGGAATTCTTGCTGTAAATGGAAATCCATGTCTGACAATGTGCCTTGCTTGCGTGAAAAAAAAAAAAAGACAATTGAGAATTCGGTAAAAAAAATCTTCACATATATCACGTATACGTCAGTTTTAATGACTGTTTGAAATCAATTTATTTCTAGATCAAGTTAATTTCAAACAGCAAAATAAATTATTATTAAAATAAAGCATCCAAAAATAAATATTTAGTTACGTCTCCAGCCACGGTAAACACTCGATAAGTAGTTAAATAAATGGATTAAAAGAAAAACTTTTTTAAAAAACAAAGAAAAGTTAAAAGAGATTTCAATTCCAAGTTATGTTGCTCGTACAAATGAAAACAAGCACTGATTTTAACCACTTAACTGCGGTGCCCGAGCGTGGTTCGTGCAACGCATACCCATATTTTCCAAATCATAAGCTAGAAATAAGCCATTCCCATGTGCAACTCTTAGTTAAATCAATAAGACAACATCTTTCTGAAACAGAAGATATCATTTAATGAGATAACAGAGAAAACTACACATTTAACGTGTTAATGTATAATTGTTTTATTATTAACCGCTTAACTTATCAGCCCGAGAATACTCGTGCGTCGAATTATCGCATTTTTGGTCTTAAAACTAAAATTTAATTATTAATTATCTTTATAATTTTACACAAAAATTACCTAGAATCCATAAACATCTCAAGTATTATATGCCTTCCGAGATGAATAGAAACGGCAACCGCTTTCCAAAACAGAAGGGAGCATCTTATTAGATAGCAAAGAAAATTATTAAGTTAAGTGGTTAAGGCAAATGTTAATTACTTTTTTTCAATAATATAGCATTATTTGCCTCAAATTCTGGAAATAAAGGTTTATTCAATCAATAGCGCACTCTACAAAAAACTGAAACAGTAAAGACTCTAGACGAGAAGTTTTCCTTTCCTTGTATATTACAATACGATACAAACTTACATTCGCTATAAATTCTCACAAAACCTCCAACTGTTTCGTGAGCTTTTTAAGAATTTGTCGCGCTTACTCACACAATATGGCACTCTATTAAATTAACTGAGACAATAAAATGATGACACTAGATGGCGACTTTAAGGTTTAAGACTAAGAGCCTTAACCTCAACTTTTTTGTGAGCGTTTCGGCGTTTATTTCAAGAATTAAGTCTCAAAATTCTCGAAACAAACGCTGATACCACACAATGTCGCACTCTCTAAAAAAACTGAGACAATAAAACGACGACTCTAGATGAGGACTTTTCCTTTCTTTGCAGAGCCATAACCTTCGATAAAAATTCCCACAAAACCTTCATCCAGCCGCCAGTAAAAAGGCAATCCCCTAAAAACGAGCGCGCGCACCCCCGCGCTAATTTCAAACCCATCCATCGTGCACACGCGAAAAGGGACACACATTCCTCGAAGAAGAATGTGCCCGGGCTGCAGCTGAAAATCGATTCTTTCTCCGCCCTCTCTTGCGGTAACCGGAGACTAAAGGCTATAGGTGGTTGGAGAGCTTTCGTCACCGAAGGACCAAGAGGCACAACTATTGATTTTATTTGGCCACGCGCTCTCCGGGAGACCTTGAGGGGCGGATGCTTGCGGCCCCGGGGGACTCGCTTGGGGGGCGCACCACCGAGGAAGGGGGACTACCCGGAATGTCTGGGGCAGCAGAGTAACTACGGGGTCGGTAAACAGCGGCTATCTGGGCAGCAAAGTTGAAAATGGAAATCGAAATAATATCTTAGTTTCGTTTGTAAACATATAAAGGATATCATTCGAAAAATGGTAATTTTCTTCGCTTCTTAGGTCTGGCAAAGTTGAAAATGGAAATATCGTAGTTTCGTTTGTAAACTTACAAAAGATATCATTCGTAAAATGGTGATTTTCTTCGCTTCTTAGGTCTGGGAAAGTTGAAAATGGAAATCTTAGTTTCGTTTGTGAACTTATAAAGGATATCATTCGCGAAATGGTGGTTTTCTTCGCTTCTTAGGTCTGGCAAAGTTGAAAATGGAAATGAAACTATCTTAGTTTTATTTCTAAAAATTATAAAGGATATCATACGCATAACCCGCTTAACACCCGTTAATAATTTATACGACTGTTACATTTCAATTCCGTGCGTAAACCGAATGCATTCCACTGTTTCTTGTTTTCCCAAGTATATTCCCAAACTACTAAACACTTATTTATGTATTCCCAAACTCCTAAACAATTTTCAGCAGACACATATACTACCAATTAGCAAATTTTGATGTCAAAGTGGCGTCATTTTCATCTTTATTTTTGGATATTTAATATTTTGACAATCTTGTAATATATGTGTATGAAAAGTTAAAAGATTTTCTACCGATTTTTCGATAATTTTCCTATAAAAAAAATCGGAATTTAATTTTACTTCAGAGTTAACTTAATTTTTGCGTTTTAAACATAATTTATTAAAAATTTATTGAAATCTATGCTTTGAACTAATATGGACGTTAACAGGATAATGGCAATTTCGTTTGTTTTATAGACATAGAAGAATTCTGCAAAACCATATTGTACAGGGTAATTACAAAATAATTATCGGGTGTTAACTCACTATATTTCAAAAAGC
>BGPR01021749.1:9095-21868 GCA_013235015.1 Araneus ventricosus
CCATTTTCAATCAGCCATTTTCAACCTTATCATAACGAACAACTTTTCTATTGAAAGTTTTTTACAGCTAGAATTGCATAGAAAATATGAGATGAAAAAGCGATATTCAATCCGCCAAACAATTTATAATTTCCCCATTACTCCGTTACGATTGAACATGGAAAGAAAATTTCAATTAGGCGAATTATCACCTAATCATAACGAACAACTTTTATACTGAAAGTTTTTTGCCAGCTAGAATTGCTTAGAAGTTATGAGCTGAAAAGAGATCCCCCCACCGTCCAACTTAGAATGCGTTTTAACCTATGCATGTGACACCTTGTTGAAAAGCTCCCATCAGCCGCATTCACTTCCTCTTTTTATCCGGTAAACAAGCTGATATACCCAGCTTTGCTTCGGATTAAAATGCTTTAATGCCTAATATTTTTAATGTAAAAACTACAATTGTATAAAAATTATAATACACAAATTCCTTTTTTGATCTGAAACGTTTTTAATTATAAGGAGAATATCAATTGAACCAGACAATTCTTAAAAACAGCCTATAGCTAATTTTCTCCATAAATTATTATTTGTTATATAGGTACTTCAAATTTTGTTAAAAGTCACTAAAGTAAAAGAAAGGTTTTAATGAATATTTTGAATGAATTAAATTAAATAGTTAATTATTCATTAATTTAAAGCATGAAAATAAATCAAATCAATAGTTGGTCCTGATATAAATTATTAATCGTTTACTTTTGAAATTTTCTTTTCGCATTCGTCCAGAATTCTGTTAATGTATTCTAGCAACAGTTCTATGTGTTATTCTTATTCTCCAACGATAAAGAATATTGTTATGGATTCTGTATAAAATTAATTTTGAAGAAAAAACATTAAAATGAGAGAAACAAATTGTATGGAAATCAAATTTTTGTCACTGAAAAGTTAATTTCTTGAAATTTAATATTGTGTAAAAATAGTTTCGTGAGGTAATATTTTCCACAGATATCGCGGAAAAACACCTAGCTTTATTTTTAATTAATTGAAATTTTAACTAACTTTTGGGCTTTGAAAAGTTGAGAGTGACTTGTCTTGAATAAAAAGTGTGCAAAGTTTGATTGAAATCAGTCCAGTGGTTTAGGGGGAGATGTGGAATATACATACAAAGCCACAATGACTTTTATTTATATTAAGATAAATCCAAACTATTGATGATAAATACTATGAGCCATAAAGAAGGTTTTAGTGAACAAATCAGTTAAGTTCGTCACAATTAATTAAATATTTAATTAGTTAAATAGTTCATTTTAATTAATCAGTTAATTTTAATAGTTAAGTTGACAGATTACTTTAATTTCATATTTAATTAAACATGGCGGCACCAATATTTGTTTAATAAATGTAATATAAAATAACCCAAAAGATAGACATTTAAATAAGAGTTCCCTTTTTTCCTTATTGATATTGAAAAATATCTCATTAACTTTAAAATTGTCTGTATTTTTCAGTTTACTGTCGACGGAGACTTACATTCACTATTCAAAATGGCTGCATTCATATCCTATGCTTTAAACACATGTATTTAATTTACCACTCTCAATATTGAATAATTTTTATTGTCTTATGTGTTAAAAATTTAGTGACTATTATCTCTGTAACCAGGGAATTCTCTAAATGAGCCCATTCAAGTAGTGTTTAATATCATGTGATTTTAGCATATGGCAAAGTAACGTTCTCCCAATTATACGGTAACCTAGATTAAATAAATTAATTTTTAAATCTAGAGTCTTTCTTGTTACTGTTTCAGATTGGTTGGCTTAATTTTATCTAGGGGATATTTGCACTGCTGGGATGTTTCTTTTTGACTCCTATCTGTTGAGTGATTATGTGTTGGGATATAAAATAAATTGGAGCAATGTTCTGACCAATAAATCTAGCATAACCTTTGGAGTAGAATGATAAAACCTTGATATAGTTAAAAATTAAATGTCATGAAAACAGAATCAAGACGTAAATATTGCAATTTCTGGAAGCAACAAAGTCATTAACTATGTCTGTATTGAACAATATGTAATATTTCATTACTTTTTTAACATTAACGTAAAGGAATCTACCTTTGCCTTCAAGCTTGCCGAAAAGGATTTTTTTTTTGTATGCAGAGGCATATTGCGTGCTACTAAAACATTGTAATAATTTTGTAATATTTTTTGAATTTATTTGAATTCTTAATTATTAAGTATACTTTACGTATTTAAAATCATTAAAGTGCATACACAATGGAAAGAAACGAATGTGACTGAGCTTTTGTTTGTTCAAACTTTTTATCATTCATTCAAGAATTTCATTATGGGTTCGCTGTCATCGTTAATAATGAAACATAGTTGCCCAGTGTAATCATTTATTCGTGCTAATGGATTTCTTAAGTAAATTTTATGATAATGAGTTGTACAACGCTCGTATCTCACATAAGCATCAAGGTTCCAGATGACTCGATGTTTTCCAGAGTATCATTAGAAAGATGGGGTTCAGATTCTCTGTTGCGTATCTAATTAACGATGATGTTTTATTAGTCATTGACATTTAAATCGCTCAATTAGATTATTTTGATAGCAACATTCAATTGATAAATTATTTTGAAGTTAAATTCTGACTTGTTGAATCCTTTCTGACAAAGATAAATTTTTGGAGGCGTAATTCAAATCTTTACTAATAATGATGCGCGTATACTTCCAAATCCGGACTCTCCGCTATTTAGTAGACCAAGGCCGTATAAGTAAAGGCTAAATACCGTGAAAAATAAAGTATATTCCGAATAAATAAAGAATTAATTTCTGGTGCAAAAGAAAGAATAACTTGCCGGACTGGATCGGTTTCAATTTAATTATATTAAGTAAATTAAATTTTTAATACATTAATTTAATATTTAAAGCCCCATTCTGAGCCAACGCGATGGATAGTTAGGGACCTCGTAATTCTGAATGGCGATGACCAGAATAACGCCTGAGCTGGCACCCCGTCTCCAAGCTTTCCCACCACCGCAGCAGGAGGGCGTTTGACCGACGTCGTCAGATTTACGGTGCACTAGGCCCACACACAAGGCGGATCTTTTAGTGGAATCGGGTTTCGAGCCTGGATGCCTCCGGTCTCAGGGCCGCTACCTTACCAATAGGTCTCACTTGGTCCCCAATCACGACTCTCTTCCTTCGAACATATTTTCAAATTATTTAGCCTTCGGTACCAAAGCAGGACTTCTACCATCAATCTATCGTGGCCCTGAGCAATCAATGAGAATAGCGCCAAATAAATCTGTCTTAATTGCAATGAAAACAACAATCATTAAACCTTGCATCTGTCTGGCATTTAAAACCGGGCTAGAAAAGAAGACCCAAACCATCCTAACCAGCAACATCGGATTTGGAAATTCTAACGCAAACGTGAACCCTTTCTCCTTCTTTTTACTTTCTCGTATACGAAATATACAAAGAGAAAGTATTGTAATCGTCAAAAAATTCGAACTCGAGATTTTGACGAATCTCCAAGTTTCAGACCTCCCTGAGTCCGAAAAACACAACTTTGGAATCATGTCTGTCTGTGTGTCTGTGAACACGATAACTCGAAAACTATTAGAGCTACGGGGATGAAATTTAGTATATGGTCTTTAAACATAATTTGTAGGTTTCTATCAAATTTTGGACAAAGTCCGTCAACGGGAAGTCTGTCTGTATGTCCGAAGTCATGCGAACACTATAAGTCAAAAACTTGAATAGCTAGATGGATAAAATTTGTTACACAGTTTTATCGTCATGAATGTAGGTCCGTATAAAATTTTGGGCCAAATCCGTTAAAGGGTTGACTGTCTGTCGGTCGGTATAATCGCATCTCCAACGAATCCGCGATCTCCATGCGCATGCGTACTGGACGCAATCTTCTGTGCACGATATTTATTGACTCTTGCTTGGCGCTTTTTTTCATCCGATTCTCCAAGCGCATGCGTACTGGTAGCAATCTGTGCACGCTTGAGGATTATGCGAGTTTGTCCTTGAGCCAGCAAGAGTAGAAATCGGTGCGCATTTAAATCGGAACGTATCTCTCTCAATTTGATTCTTTTCCTAAATGTTTTCTGATAGTCACTGGATCCTGGGTTACAATAGGTTCGATTTTTTTTTATCTACGCGGGGGGAGGGGAAACGGCACTTTTTTGGGGAAGTATACGAGAAAGTTTAGGGGAGACCACTCCCGCTGGTTTTGGCTATAACTAAAATTCCAACAAATAAATTATTGGCAGCAAACCTCAGATTCGTAATAAGCACCCCCCCAAAAAATAAGAGAGCAAAAAATTACAACTCCTCCAGAATTGGATTTAAAAAAACGACTTAACGACTGACCTACTGAGAAAGAGCGAAAAGAAGCTAACTGAGGAAGTCGCGCCAAGCGAGAGCTGGGGAAAATGCAGCTCAAATGAATGCAAATTCATGGGAGAAAGGGTTGCTTTTCTCCCGCTTCGCTTTGATTAGTGCATTCATTTCGACTCCTCAGGAGGAGCAAAACTTGCTGCTGCTCTGGTCTGTCTCACTTTCAATTCTTGATTGATTTTCCGTCTTTAAGTTTTGCTTTATATTTTTTTACCATTTTCATTGATGACTGAATTCTTAAAGTGGAAAGTAAGCCAATTAGTATAAAAAGGAAATACAATCTTTTAAAATAATTTCAGGAGGCACTTCAGCCCTTATGGACGAGCCGCCACATGCTTGTTGCGTCTTACTGGCACCACAGTCACATATGGACTTGGGTGCTTCCAGAGATGCATCCCAGGTAAACAGACTCTTATAAGCCGAAATGAACAGAACGACTCGCATTGTGTATGCAGGGGAAACTAGGGATGCTTGACCCTACTTTTACTTGACCCTAGGTCTAGGGATACTTGACCCCAGGTCTAGGGATACTTGACCCTAGGTCTAGGGATACTTGACCCCAGGTCTAGGGATACTTGACCGCAGGCTTAGGGATACTTGACCCTACATGCAAAAGGTACTTAAATTCTTTTGATAATTTGTACTCAAAATTCAGATATTAGGTTATACAGTCAAACCCCGTTATAACGAACCCTGAACAGACCGACTCAGAAGTTCGTTTTAACCGAGGTTCGCTGTATCCGTATTTGCAAATAAAAGCCCTAATATGCTAAGATACTACTTCTATAATAAACTTTTTAATAACATAATATTTTCATTAGTAATTAGGGACAAACCAAGTATTAAATAATATACACATTAATAAACAAACTAAACATTTACCTTTTTTTACTTATTTGCTAATCCACTACATTGAAAAAAGACGTTATTTTTGGTTGAAAAGTTTTCGATTTTATATACAACTCTTCAATTTTTTTATCCACTATTTTAAACAGGTTCACAACATGTTCGTAGATGTTTTCTGTGGCAAAAAAATTGTTCAAAACGTTTTTGCATCTGCAGTTGAAGGCTATGGTTCGTCCTGCTCTTCCTCCATATCTGAAGACGAATCTACAATAGAGTTGTTTTTTTCATTTACTAATGCCACGATATCTTCCTCACTCACTTCTCCAGTTGTAATGACATCGTCGTCACAACATTCGAAATGTTCGGTTTCATTTTGCGAAAAAGCATTCACTCCATGCTTTTCTGCTCCGATAGAAAAAGCTTTTCGCTTGCCAACGTTAGCCATGATCGCTGCAAAGTTTACAGAATGATAAGCTAAGCAATTAAACAAAAACGGCAGAGAAAACACGTGATTGCTCTTGGGTCGTCTGACCAGAAAGACCCCCCCCCCCTTCCCTGGTGGACACTAGGCCAGGTGTCCACTGGGGGGAGAAGGGGAGATAGAAACTGTAAAGAGCCTTGCCTGTGTTTCCTTTGTCCCACTTATGAGGTTAGCAGCGACTCTATCAAATATACAATAGGCGAGGAATGTGGTCTCTGAACCAGAGTATTTCATGCAAAAGGGGTAACTCTTGCAGAAGTTGGGTTGACTTGAGCACAATTAGTAAAGAATATCCCTTTGGGCAAGTGAAAAGTTTGAAGTTTTAGAAATTTTCAGTTCGCTATAACCGAGTCTCTAGAGTTTGCTGTTCGTTGTAAACGTATGAAAATACATTATTAACATAGGGCTTCAGTTGGGACCATGTGAAAGGTTCGCTGTAACCGAGGGTTCGTTATATCCCGGGTTCGCTATATCGCGGTTCGACTGTATAATGAATTAAAAAAAGTTCTATATTATCAAATAATGAAAATAAAACTAATATTAAAAATTAAATAAATATGGTTACTATTCTAGTTATTAAATTAAATTAGCTCAAATTTTAATACACAATTAAAATATTGATTTAATTAAATGGAAAAATTACTGCAATGGAAATGGAAACATAGCAACATCATTATCGCGTTGAAGAACAGCCGGTTTTGGAAAATTTAAAAAAAAAGAATAGCATCAAAACGCGGAAAAAAGATATAAAACATGTTGTACAGAACAAGAAAATGAGAAGCTTAATAGACTTGCTTGGTTCTTCTAATATTTAAAGAAAAATAAAAGCAAAAGAATAAAAATATATTTTAAGTGAAAATTCAAATCAAGAAAGAAAGACAAACTCAACAGAAATGGCGAAACTTTAAATAAAACCAAACGATGACAAATAGTTCGAGCAAAAGATTTTATTGAAATGATAAATAAAAAAAATAAATCTTTCTTTCTCAGGCGAGGAAAAAATACTTCTTCAATTTTTAGTCAACCGTCTTTCAATTCTTTTTAAAATTCTTACTAAAATAATTATTTGCATTATTTGAAATTATCATATTTGAAAATTGTTTGTTTGAAATTCTTTTTAATAATTATTTGAGTTGCCATATTGCCGACAAAAAACTTCTCCCAACCACAAAGTGTGCTACGACATTGAAGCTGCGACAGCTTTTGATAGGGTCAAGTTTCCATAGCTTGACTTTTTCAAAGTAATTTAAAAATTAAACCGCTTAGAATTAAAATACCGCATAATGTCATCATATCAAATTAAAGCTAGAAATACGCTTAAAACTCAGACTTAATTTAGATCATCATATTTTTCAATCGTAAACTTCTAATTCACTGAAGAATGAAAAATTGAAAATTTACTTTTGGACCACCAAATACTACTCACCATTACGATGGCGTTTCTGATTGGAATAAATTCCCTTTAATTGAATGTATGACTAAAGGTCAAATAAAAATTTCACCCACAAATTACCATTTATCTCACAATCTGAGAAAATCGCGTAGGGTCAAGTATCCCTAGTTTCCCCTACACGAGAAAATCGTGGGGAGAACTTTCCCGCTGTTTTAACTAGATGAAGATTGTTGTTCTATTTGAGTTCTATGACGCAAGACCATCTTAGGTTATGCTGAGTCAAGACTAGATTAAAATAAGAAACAGTAAAAGCATTTCAAGCGAATTATAAAAATATCAAAAGATTCGTGTCTTGTTAGAATAAATCAAAAATTCAGCACGAAATAGCAGTCATGAAGATCAAAGGATTAGATTTTTGAATTTTATGGTGCAAGATCCATAGTTGGTTCTACTGCGCCAAATACATGATTAAAATAACTAATAAATACGATGAATATGGAATGCAAAATCATGATTAAAAAGCAAAATTAATAGCAAAAATTGCATGACTATTACAAAATGACTCAAATCGATTATGTCAAAGCATTGCTAGGTTCATGGAATTAGGTGCATGAGGATCATTGGACTACGAGATTGTAGAGAAACAGATAAGTCTCAGTAAAGAAAATATACAGGGTGTATCAGTACAGCGGTTACAATCTTTCAGGACAGATAGAGTACACCTAGGCGATGGGAAATCACACAGCAATGCATGGTCGGAAACGCTTTCCTGGCGCGGTAGTGACTACACAAAACACAAGAAAGACATGACACGAATAAGAGGAGACATGTTTATTATTCTTAGTGCAGTCAAAAACTAAGAAAAAAGAACATTAAAGAGACAACGACCGTCATCAAAGCAGGTGTTCGAAATTACGTCCCCGCGCCGTGATGCAGGCCTCGCATCTCCGGCGCATAGAAGATGGAACGTTAGCGAAAATACCGGGCGTGTCTCGGACGCATAATACCATCCTTTACAGGAATAGGGACAATGGAGAAATTTCGAGGGTGCTGATTGGTCATTTAAGCAGCGTCACGCGTGATGTCGTAGACTTATTGTCCACATGCCTTATAATGGTGTCAAAGTACATTTAAAGTTTACCTCTGATGAATACGAATTAAGGCCTAAAAATACGATTTTAATCTAATGTTCCTAACGAAAATACCTTTGTTATTTCCAATGGACAACTGCCTTAATCTTTCGCTTGTTCGCTTGCTCTGACGTCATACGTGACGCTGCTGAAACAACCAATCAGCACGCTCGAAATTTCTCCATGGCCCCTATTCCTGTAAAGGTTGGTATTATGCGTCCCGGACGCCCCCAGCAGCTGCCGCGATGCGTGCAACAAGGTCCTCAGCATTGTTAACGCCAGTGACTTGACGCACCCCCTATAAGAAGTAATCAAGGCAAGTGAGGTCTGGCGATCGAGCGGGCCAAAGCACTGGACCACCCCGCCCGATCCACTGTTGGCCATACGTTGCATTCAGGTGGAGACGCACGTCAATGCTGTAATGGGCGAGGGACCGTCATACTGAAGCCACATGGAAGAAAGCATAGCAGCGGATACGTCCTGTCTTTCTTGTGTTTTGTGTCGTCACTACCGCGCCAGGAAAGCGTTTCCGACCATGCATTGCTTTGTGATTTCCCATCGTCCAGGTGTATTCTATCTGTCCTGAAAGTTTGTAACCTCTGTACTGATACACCCTGTATACACAAATACGAAGATGTATGTCGACAAAGCGAACAGCTTAAAAATTGTTCTGGACAAATAACCTGGGCTAAATACATATTTCGAAAAGAAAGAAAGTTAATATATACTTCAATAGTGAACGACTTTTTATCTAACGAAAGTCCATTATGGAATAGGAGAAGAATAAGACAAAAACATGGAAATACCTGAAATTAGTTTGTGGAAATTCAGTGAGCTTTGAAAAGCGATTATGTTGTTTTGTTTCGATGCCAGCGAAATTTTGGTTTCGTTTCAGTTCGACGTAGATAAATCACTATATATAAAGCTATCACTATATATATCAGCTATAAATAAAAATATATGGCTCAAAAGTTATTATTCAGTAAAAGGTACCGAAACTGCTAATAAAAATCCTGCTGCACAAATCTATTTATTTTTGACTGAATTATGTGTGTCATCCAAGAGCAAGACAAATTGTCAAGGTTAGGTAGCGTGCAGTCAAAACCGGACAAACTAGAGTAATATAGAAAATTATTTTTTTTATTGATCGAATATTGAGCATCTATGGATGACGTTCCTTTTGCCATTTGTCATAAGTTTCCAAGGATTCTGCCCAAGTGCTTTTATTTGGAGCTCTTCAGTCGGTCTTTGCTATTCTTAACTTATCTACTGGTCATACAAATTTCTTCAACTATTATACTGTTACCGTCTCAGAAAGTATCTTTTAGTAAGTTTTTAATTATATTTCTAAGAATATGTATTTATATCTATATAAGAGTTTTTTTAAATGATATTCCTTGAAGAAGAAGATTGCGTGTTTAAGTAATTTATCCTCCCTTTTTTGATATGTCTGTTATCATTTTATTGTTTCTTTTTTCTTATTGTTTGTTGATACTTGTTCTTTCACTTTTAAATGTCACCCTATTTTAGAGAATATATTTAACCAGTTCGTGTTGCTTTTGTATTTCTATATATTTGTATATTTGGATTCTTTTTTACTTTCTCCTATGCGAAGTATACAAAGAGAAAGTATTGTAATCGTCAAAAAATTCGAACTCGAGATTTTGACGAATCTCCACGTTTTAGACCTCCCTGAGTCCGAAAAACACAATTTTGGAATTATGTCTGTCTGTGAACAAGAAAACTCGAAAACTATTAGAGTTACGGGGATGAAATTTGGTATGTGGTCATTAAACATAATTTGTAGGTTTCTATCAAATTTTGGACAAAAGCCGACAAAGGGAAGTCTATCTGTCTGTATGTTCGAGGTCATGCGAAAGCTATAACTCAAAAACTTGTAAATCCAGATTGATAAAATTTGGTACACAGTTTTATCGTCATGAATGTAGGCCAAAATTTGGGCCAAATCCGTCAAAGGGTTGACTGTCTGTCGGTCCGTATAATTTATTTTTGAAGAGAATCCGTAATCTCGACGCGCATGTGTACTGGAAGAACGGAGAGGAATTTCATTACGGAGTAGCGAATTACGTCAGTTTTTCCTTGAGCCGGTAAGAGAGGAAAATCGGTACGCATCTCTTTGAATTTCATTCTTTGCCTAGATATTAGGTATTACAACTGAATATTTTTCAATCCAATGAAAAACCTTCTGATGAGCATTGGTTCATGGGTTCGAATTTTTTTTAGCCGCGGAAGGAAGGAAGCGAAGCACCTTTTTCGGGAAGTATACAGTTTGGGGGAGGCACTCCCTGGTTTCCAAGTTTTTAAATATTTTTCTCCTTTTTTTCTCTAGTTTTTTTTTTTAGACCTAAGATCCCCAAGCCCCCCAATTCCCTCCATCCATTCCAAACTGATCGGGAGCGATCTCCTCTAGGAACGGAGATGTGACGTGGCGTAGTATAGTAGTGCATTGGACATGATTTTAAATCATTTTTAAGACAAAGGAGTATATTGATTGATTTTCACTAACATGAGATATACTGCGCTCTATCTAATCGATATTTGACTTTGAAATATTAAGATTGTTAGCAACATTATATTGTAACTAGCAGTAGTTTTCTGTGATATAGTAAAGCTAATTACATAGCCTCTTATTCTAGTTGTATTTAAGCATAAAAATTTAAAAAAAACACCAAAACACTGGTGTTAATTTCTACATGATAAAATAAGTATAGAAGTAATAAATTTATTAAATATACATACAGAAGAATGTTCAGTGCACATAAACATCGTTGGTAGAAGTTGTAAATATAATGTGAAGGAAAGTGTTCTTACAGTAGGAACTGCAATAAAAATACAGTCGACGCTCATTATAACGACCACACATTATAAAGACCATTCCACTATAACGACCAGTGATAAAATCCCCAACTGTGTTTTCCTATGCACTCTATGTTATTTTACTTCCAGTATAACGACCGTCCAGTGTCGTCTAATCCCAATACAACGTCCGAATTCAGAGGACACCCTTCCCGGTATTTTTCCAAAAAGAACATGTTTCTAAATGTAAATGACCTTGATTATTATATTGCCAGATGTAGATGTAGAGACTTCAGTGTTGCAGTTCAACTTTGACAGGAGGAAAAAGTTACCGCTCTCCACAGCGCGGAAATTAGAATAGCCTAGAATAAAAAATGCTTCAAGTGCTATTGAGACTTTAAAATGCTTTTTTGAAAGGCAAAAAAATACAGAACATTATTATCATATTTAACTGAAATGGAAAATTATGTTTTGAAAAAATCACATATGCAAAAAAGACAAACAACCATTTCTGATTTTTTCTTTAGAAAATAAATGCTTTGTAAGTATGTACTCTGTATTTTCTACTTTAAAATCTGTTTTAGAAATGTATTTTTAATTGATAAAATTTTATTTTTAATACCCTTGATAAAAAATAATTTGAGTATTTAGTTGTAATCTCTTTAAAAATCGCCTATTTTTACGGAACTGCTGAGAATGAATGCATGTGTACATTTTTAAAATTATATCCACTATAGCGACCACTCGTTATAAAGACCTTTTGCTGTGGGACGCAGAGGGTCGTTATAAAGAGCGTCGACTGTACATGTAGTTCTCCTTGGCTAAGAACATTGACTGTTTTCTTTTACAGTGAAACCTGTGTACAACAATACTGCCTATAATGATAATTTCTTTGCTCCCTGCGGTATTCCTATTTACTCAATGCATTTTAACAGATGTAATTACTTTTTAGATACACCTGTCTATAGAAATAATTTTACCCCTTTAGAAAGCTGGTACGAAGGGGGAGGGGCCGTTACTGATTGACATCGTTCACAGACTTTTGTCTCCGGCTGGGCATGTGGAACCTATTGTTGCAAAATCTTACTGTGGGTGTATGGTGTAAACAGTCTAACACGCAGGATAATGGAGAATGAAGGTTTATTCACAAATATGCAGGAAAACACGTAGCGCAGGTACAGGAAACAACAGTTCTTGCACAGATTACCAATGTAAAGGCACCAATTCACAGGTGTCAGCAAATAACTAGTAACGGCAATAACTGCACTTTCAATAGCGCTCAGCTCACCAGCTTCCGAGCTCGCACTGCGGACGAAGCTCTAAAGTCGTTCCCAATGGATCAACAACAACTCCTCCGTCATCCAAGAGCTCTCCTTATATAGTATCCCCCGGCAGGCCGTAACGTCACATGGAATTATCTAGTAAATTCAAGCGTATCTTCTGTCCTAATAGAGATATCGAGAATATTCCAGCTCCTTTGAGATCCCATATTTCGTCACCAATTCGCCAAGATGGTCGCCAAGTTTGTCGCCAAGGTCAGGGGTCCAGACGTGGCTGCTGTCGGTCATCTCATACTTACCCCTGTAAAACTCACTTCCCAACCATAAGCCTCATATCGCTGGGAAGCGACTTTCCATGTTTGTAACACTATTTATTCTCACTTATCACTTAGGTCTGATCACTTGTTCCTTGAAGTTCGTTTCTGATGTGTT
>BGPR01021750.1:0-15435 GCA_013235015.1 Araneus ventricosus
ATATGTTATACAACCATAGAGTTTCAGAATGGGTACATGATTTTATCACTTGAATTCATTGCCGATTTGTAATTTGAATTACATAAATTTTTGTATTCTTTTGCAGTGTTTATTTTCAGATATCAGTTTAAAACATTTGTTTTAAAATAATCATTGAATCCGTTTTAATTCAGTAATAACTCTACGTTACTTTCATGAAAACATCTCGTGGTTTAATATGGAATTTTAAAATGAAATCTGGTAAAACTGAGCACATTGGGTACATATGAATGTGCTAGATTAAATGTGCTGTGAATGTGCTGCCATTAGATAATAACGATTTTCTGGATTATAACTTTTAACTGCTGATTAACTGCAGAACAAAACTTTTATGAAGATCAACAATTTAGGTGCTCAACTATCTAAATATCATTCGTCTATTTCGTTGCTTCTTTTTATTCATCGTTGCTATTAATATCTACTAATAATAAAGTAGAATTGTGCGTGTGTCTGTGTGTGTGTGCATGTGTCTGTGTGTGTGTACGTGTATCTGTGTGATGATCCTCTAAAGGGAAGACCGCTAGAAATAGAGCTACGAGATTTGGCACAAGCATATTTTGAAGGGTTGGACTGTGCACCTCGGAGAACTTTATCTGAAATTGTAATTAAAACTTCAATTAATTAAAATTAGGCAAATATTGGCGTTTTTCCTTAATAACTTCTGAAACTATTACAGCAAAACATCATTTTTACATCATCTGAAAGTACAGAAAATTACCTTTACAATGATATAAATTATATATCTGTACAATTATTTCTCGAATTTTAATAAATTTTTAAAAATATTTTTTGGCATAATTTACAATACTTTTCATTGTTGCAAGGCAACTCAAATTGTTTTTACTGTTTAAACAAATATTTAATTGCATATTTCTCTCTCATTGTTGTAATCTGAGATACGATCCTAATACATTTTGCTTTCATATTTTATTTCATCAAGATTTTTGTGAAATCTGCAAACAAAGCTCTCCGAGATGTTGTTTTGGTTATATTAAGAAACATAAGGTGAATGGTTATGGTTGTTGTGTTTTTATTCTTTTTCCAACATGTTTTAATCCAGCTAACACGCCGCTGGCCATAAAATGCGCTGCGTGATTTTAATGTTGAAATCAAATGCATAATTTGCAACATACGAAGTACAAATGTTACAATTAATGTGATTGTTCTGTTATTATGAATAATAACCGGTGAAAGAGATAAATCATTTATAACTTTAATCGATTAATCACAGTAACCGGAACACAAGTATGTATGCAAATAGAGGATATTCCTTACATTTTCTCAATTGTGTTACACATATAAAACCGTTTGAATGATATAAAAATACACCAGATATAACTTCTGCAATTTGGTGGGAAAAAAACACCACAGGCTCAAATAAATCCTAGTTAATTACATTTTCTTAAATAGAATTTCATAATCTTAATACCTTTTATGAAAAGAATAAATTTTGCTAGTTTTTGCTGCAGAAAAACAAATTAAAACGTAAGAAGTTTCTTCAATTTTCTAATGACAAAAAATATTCACGAAATCTAAAAGTAAACCTTAATTATCAAAACATTAAACAGTTGATTAAGCAGAGTAATTACATAATAAAAACTATGGAGACACAGACCCTTAAAAACCAAGATTCCGCATTTCTAATTTTAATGGAAAGAAAGTATTTTTTCTTCTTCTTTTTTAGAAAACGATTTGCTTTTATTCCGCATTTGATTTTTTTTCAAGGTATGGTAATTACAGCACGAGTAAATAAATTCTTATTCCTGTAAATTCATTTCCGTCTAAACCGTGAAGATGTTTCACAACATGCTTGAAATAATGCAAGGAAATAAATATAAGGCATGCTTTCACAAGTACCTTTATTTCAAAACTGTTAAATTTAAGCAGAAAATATTTCGTTAGAAAAATAATAATCTTTACTTTTTTAATATGCATTCAAAATATTTTTATCCAAGGCAAAAAAATAATTCCAAAACTGTTATTTTTTCCTATTGCGTTTATAGTATCCCTCCATTTCCTTCATTCATTTGATCAACTCTTTTTGTTAAATAATTTTCTCTTTAGATTTTTTTGTCTGTATTACTCAGAGGTAAAAATACACCTAATTTTGCCATGAAATCAAGTATGTTTGATACTTGCTTTTTCAATTAATAGGTAATTATGCATCCTTAGAAAACATTAAAAGAGTTTGAAATATTTTATTAGTTTCCTGTATCCCTACGATTCACACTATGGCATCGTGGTTTTTCTCTAGTGATCTTTTAATGTACGTGAAGGCCACGTTAATCTGGTAGATGAGTTTTGTCCGATTGCATTTGCATTTTTGATTTCCAAATTTTTCTCGGTGATTGTTTTCATATACCTGTAAAAGTTCTAATACATATGCACCAGCCCCTAATTCAATGATATTGATCGTTATCTCAGATATAATATTTCAAAAATGACGATTCAATTTGTCGTTGAGAGCCTGAATGTCATTGCTAAGAATCATTTGCCATTGCTATGGGAAAACAAACGTCAACTCCCTTTTGAATTCCTGGACATTTTGTTAGTTGAAATTGCAAAAAAATGCAAAAAAGTTAGTTAAAAACGTAAATATATCTTTGCATAATGGAATAGTTCAAATTCATAAGCTTTTCCTTAAGTCTAAGCAAAAATTTAAATTTTAATCCCGCAGATGAGTTGCGCGCGTAAGTGTTAGCATTTGTATTTCTCCCGAGCGAAAATTATCAAAAGTTATTTGAGAAGGAAATCCCCACAATAATTTGTGGACGCTCCCGAAATAATGTGTGGATTTAATGTTCAGCGTTAACAATTTTATACAATAAGTAGGCCGATAATATCAATCGAAATCGATAATTTGACGATTTTGTGGGAACTATTACTTTTTAATAATATAAATTTCAATAGCATTTAGTTTTACAAAGTCTCTTAAGAACAGCATATTAAAGATATATGAGAATATTTTAGGGTGTTTTTGCGCCATTTCAATACAAAAATCGAAAGTGACGATATTTTCTATACCAAATTCTCCAGAAAGTCATTTATTTCCTTTGATGGAACAGGTGTCGCACATTCATTGTAATCCAATCACAATGAAATGACCAATTCTTCATTTTGACGCCATAGTTGCCATGTTTCATTGTGCTCCGGAGTGATGACAGCTCTTTTTGTTACAACTAAGAGAAGTTCTTTATGTTGAATCAAACGGGAGACAGTATGGCAGACGGTCCGTTAACTAATGGCTAAATACGTGACACTAACTGATTGAAAGACAGGAGACTCCAACAAAAATCGGTGAAGCGACTTGTGATTTATTACAGAAGAGACAAAGGGATTCTGAAAATTCCTGGAAAGGTAGGCAATCCATGCTTCTACCAAACAAAGAATCCTGACTTTCATTTTGATCAACGTATGAAATTTATGCATCACATGTAACTGAAATAGCGCGATTAGTTATACAAAAGTTATCAGGGAAATAACATCCCATTGAAACCTAATTTAATGTTTTAAATATTTTATTAAAACATTTCAATTTAAGCTTCTTGATAGATGTTCTTCTCCTATAAAATCTGACCATTCACTTGTTTTTAAGGGGTGAATCGTTTTTTACTCGTACTTGCGTATATAGCATACGTATAATTAATTACCTCAAACGAGTTTCTCAAATTCAAATTTGAAGTACACGGTGACAAAGTATTTTGATTGTTAAAAAATCGATCTGGATATTTTGATGAATTCCCGCGTTTTGTGCGAAACTCAGACCGAAAAAGAACCCAGCATTGGAATCATACCTGTCTGTCGGTTTTTCTGTCTACAAGATAACTAAAAACGGAGTAAGGTAAATCATCGATATTTAGAACTATGTGTTCTTGAAATCAAAGTCGCATATTTGTTTGAAATTTTGAGAAAAATTCTACAGTTGAAATTCTGCCTAACCATTCGTGTTTATTTTCGTTTATTTTACTTTCACAGTGGCCCGGCCTACCCTAAAGTTTGTAAGGCTGAGAAAAGGCAGATGAATAAAAATAACAATAAATGACACTAATACCTCCGAAAAAACCCCTTTCAAATGTTAAAACCAGACACCACAAATTAAAACACACGCACGACACAAGACCCGTGCACTCAGAGAAGAGAGACCCGTACCTCGGAGCACCTATCAGATCTGGTGGTTAAATAGAAAAATTCTTAAAATGTAAAAATGCCTTTTAAAAACTAAGAAAATTAATATCATACAAAGAAACAAAAACTCAGAGGTACTCGAAAACAAAGCCAAAAAGCAAACAAGGAATCCATTCTAGGCCATTTTTTAAAGGGCTAAGAACTCTATTCAAAATGGATTCAAAATAATAATTGGGAAAGTTTCTGTTAGAAGCTAGCATTTCGCCAAACATAGCTTCTCTTAGCCCGAAATTTCCAAAACAAAAGACAGAGGAGATCTTAACACCAAAAAGCATATTTTCAAAAGAAAGAGGAAAAAAAAATAAAACTCGAACATCAAAACGCTAATAAGATTGATTAAAATTATCAACCATCATAAAAACTAAAGTTCCAATACTAAAATTAACAAATTAAAAGCACAAGATACAACTTTTCACAAGGAGTGTCCAGTAATAAGAAAAAAATAGACAACAGCTATCATTGTAAAAAAGTAGACTAAAATGTGTAAAATATTTTTTAAAAAAACCTTAAAGGGACTTACGACTGTGAAACCTCGAAAATTTGTCGATTTTCTGAAAAAATTATAAATTATTTCCCTGTCTTTTCTGAACAATTTAAAACAATCCCAGTTAAAAAATTTCCCGTAAAAAGTTGTGAAGTAAAATGTGTCAGCTATTCTACGTAAACATTGAATATGGCTATATCTTTAAAGCGCTATATCTCAAAATGTGTTTTTTGATAAATCGCTCACGATATCTCAAGAACTATTGAATATCTTTACATAAAATTTCTACTGAATATGTATTGTGCTATGCTCAACAAATTGAACCACATTTTGTACATATTTTCTTCAAAGAAGTTTTGTTTTAGGGGGCTAGAAAATTTGAAATTTTAACAATTTTTAACATTTTTATTTTAAATTGGTATATAAAATAGAAATGAAATTTAAAT
This sequence comes from Araneus ventricosus, assembly GCA_013235015.1. NCBI lineage: Eukaryota > Metazoa > Arthropoda > Arachnida > Araneae > Araneidae > Araneus > Araneus ventricosus. Next base: position 5,155 of record BGPR01021750.1, read on the forward strand.
GTTATTAAATTGAGGATAAGTTTCTTAAACAGACTGTTTGGATTACTCAGATACCCAAAATATTGTGTTTAGACCAATTTTTTTTCCGTAATTATGCGCGCAAGGTGACTATCTCATTTTTCTCCAAAAATAATACCCATATTTATTACTCTCTCAAATATAATATATACCATTATAAAGGTTTGAAAATGTGTGTACTATAAGAGAAAGAACAGATATTTTTCCAGAAAAAAGAGAGTTTGTGAATTGCATTGTTTGAGACATATAATGTATCGAATTTGACAGTTCCCCCGCATTTTTCGAGATTTAAGAGTCGTATGTCCCCTTAAATATCAAGATGGGAACTCCAGAGATCGAAGGCCCAGAGTCTAAGCCATCAATGATAAAAACATTTAAGTGATTAAAACGGAATTGTAGAAACCTTAAGTGACCCAAAAGGCATTGCTGTTAAGATATAGTGGACTAGGAATCAACCAAATTATAAACATGTGTAGGGGAAAGGAAGAATAAAATAGTATAAAAAGATTTAAATGTGTAAAATGCGCCAGTAAGTTATAATACAAGCAAAAAGGAAGCGAGCAACAATCAATACTCTAACCGACACAGGCGAACTATTCGCGTTTATGTGAATAGAATACATCCAAAATATACAGCTAAATATATGAAAAGATTTTGGGAACAGACAGGCAGACGAATTTTTACTGTAGCCAATTTTTTTCTTGCAGACGTTGAATTTTTGGGAGAAAATTTCATTCTGAATGTTGCTTTACAATAGTAGATTCAAGTCGTGAACAGCTATCAACGTGACGTGCTCTCAGAGCAGAGTACAAATCATAAAAAGAGCAGATGTCGGAGCGCATGCGGCTTAAGTACTGCTGGACGGAAAAAATCTCGAACCGGTTAAAACTGGTTGAATCTTGCCTTCTCTAAGTTGAAGTGGCATTAGTTTTTATCTGAGAATTTAAGTAGGGCGAAATAATTAAATTTAAGGTATTCGACTAGGTTCGGAAATTTTTTTTAAAAAAGCATGCACAAACAAAAGTTTAATAACAAATATAGGCTTAAATAGTCACAATTAGAAGTAAAAATTCATATATCATCAGTAGTGTTTGAAAATAATAAATTTTTTCTTCAAGATTTTTAATAAAAATTTCAATGTTAAGAAAAACAACATAATTTTAAAAATATAATACATATTTAATTTTAATTTCGTATACGTACTCATCAAACTATCTAGAATTCAATAGATCGCAAGATAAAATTTATTTTAACAAATAAATATTTTTATGAACATTATAATTTGGCGTCATTAATTTTTCGCCAAAATTATCCTATATTTCGAACTGAAAGTGATTGTAAAACATGACTAAATAAAGCTATCATGAAATCTGCTGCCTATTACACCTTCAAAGGTGTTTTACACATGTGTTAATATCAATGAATTTTAATGAATTGTTTTGGAGATATCACGTTTTTCGTGGACAAATTTTAGTGAAATTCTCTTTTTCAAAAAACGAATTTCAAAAATATAATAACGCATTAGTTCAAATAAATATCGAGGAATAAAATATTAAAGGAATAAGAATAAAAACAAAGAGTGTTTTAGAATCTTAAAAGTTGTGGGTTTATGTTTAGATCATAAAAAAGTTTTTGAATTTTTCATCGAAAATCGCTTTTTCAACCTAATCGGATACCTTAAATATCGGCAAATTCTAAATTATTACATATATGAATAAAATATGTCATCTAAGCGCAAAAAGTATAAATCTGTATAAAATTTTACTCAAAAAATTAATGACAAGAGTTCTAAAATGCATCCTGAATTCCCATGTATCCTGGAAATCCAGGTAGAGCAATGTCGCTGGTTTCGAATCTAACCAGAAAAAAGTGTTAAGAGATACGATGGCTGCATTTGTAATAACAAGTTCACGATTATTTTTTAAAATATAAATTAATGGATACTATCATCACGAAATAACCGTTATCATGAGAGACAGAACAAAACGTATATAAAAAATATGTTTAATACAGAAATGTCTAATATATAACACAGAAAGTTTCGACCATGTTTTGTCAATATCACATTACTTTCACGTAGCGCATTAGTCCAAACAGTTTTCACATTTATCTCAATTTATTGTAATACATTAATCTTTCACGATATCTTCTCATTAATCTCCATTTACACCTATTTATCCAGAAAAAAACTATTTGTCTACGGATAAAATCCAAACGAGAGAAAAGATCGACTTTTTCACCTTCCCACTTATCCATTCGACAGTAAAAAGTTCTTTAAAGCGAATAGATGAAAAAAATTACGAATGTCATCAAAATTAAGCAGAAGTGAAATATTTTGTTTTAAATAACGACCAATAAAATTTAATAACTAATGAAGAATGGTAGGTAAAAAATGTGTATTAATTACTATCCAATGCAAAATGGCAGCATTAATTTTTATCCATTAATTCTAAGTTGTTTTTGAGAAGCTTCCATTTGATTTTCACCTTGGCTTTCAAACTATGTTTGATTTTCAGATTAAAGTTAAAAAGTGAAACTGTAGTTATCTTTATTTAGAGGAACACCAGGTCGTTAAAAGAATAATTGTGTGAGGGAGAGTAAGAAGATCATGAAAACCATATTCCATAATCATTTATTTCAGTTGTTGAATCTCTCCAAAGTAAACTATTTTCTATGTTTCTATGTTCCAAATTTCTTAACTCAACCACTACGCTTGCTTTAAAAGATTTGGTTTCATAAGAATGCATTTCATAATAAAGGCAGGGGAAAATAATTTTTTCTTATATGTCTTTTTATTGAAGATTTTAAACATAAATTATGGAAAAACATCGTTTAATGAAGCAAGATGTATGCCCTGTTCATTTCGGTGACAAATCTGCTATCAAGTCATGGAAAAAGAAGATGGCGGCTTTATTTTGTAAGGGCACCATTTTTTTCTGCCTTGATACGTATTTAGATCCGCAATAGTTCTAGTCCGTCTATTGATGGCAATTTATATGTAAGTGGGTTAAGTGAATATTGGAATGAATAGGGATAAGCAGCTGAAAATTCCAAAAAAATACCTTTTTTCAATCAATTTATCAATCAAAGTCACATAAGATTTCCTTGATAATTTTGATGCTAAAACCACACTTAATTTCAAATTCATAATGCTTCAACACTACATTTATTGTATAACTTTACGCAAATGAAAAGATGCACAATTAATTTCATACTTGCTTGATGTTGCATTTTCGCATTACTTTGTCACCCTTAGATCGTTCCCTTGACGGGATGTATTTTAGGTAGCACAGATTCAAAATCTATTCCTCAGATGAAATGATATTTGTCTCCTATCACTTCAGTTGAATCATATCAAAAGCTGGCAAGTGAAAAATAAATTCAAACGTCGATATTACAACACGAGAAATATGCTTAGCAATTTTAGGAAATTATTTGATACAGTGGGACTTGGCTAATTCCCAAAGTTTTTAATTCAGTTCTTCAGAAATTTTAATTTTTTTCTGATTTATTGAAATTCGATTAACATAAATGTTGAGGCATCATCCTGTATTTTGATTGTATATCTGAATACTGATATATTATAGATAAGCTAACTTTGAACACAATATACATTAAAGAAGATCGTAATCTTCAAATTGTTGCAAACTTCAGTCACTGAAAGATTCGATTATGTGCTGATTAACAAGAAAAATGCAACACAACAGAAACCTGTTCTCAAACCGAGAAGAACATCGTTGGAGCAATGCAGTTGAAATGGTTTCAGCTTTGCACGTTTATGTTTTTAACAAATTTCTCATAACCCCATTCGTTTTCGAGAAGCTAAGAATTTGAGATTCATGCATGAAAAATCAGATTAATTTCTTTATAACAAAGACGTTAGGCTTTTTGAATTTCATTTTTCCTTGAAGAATTCATTTTATCCTCACCAATGATCAATCACGTGTCTAAGCAAAAGGATCTTTTCATCAAATTGCTTCCTTTCAGTGTATTTATTTGAAACTTAAACTGAACTTGTTTCGAAAAGAACGTTATTATCATTTCTGTTTCTAGTCATATTTCATGATTTATTCAATTCAAATTTACTAGAACTCGGAAAATGTAATTTTAAATAAATTTGTCAAATAACGGAAGAAATGAAGATTATAGAAATGTTTTCTTTCAGAGAACTACGTTTGTTATGTTATTTCGTCGATTTTTTGTTAGAAGAAGAAATAATGTATTATTCTTTAACGGCTTTATTCATCAAATACTGGTGGTACTGTTTTTAATCCTCTGAAAAAATGTTATATATTGTTTCTTGTGAATCTGTACTTGAAGATATTTAAATCAAGCGATGTGCATATAAATAAGTATATATATATTTTTTCCATCTGTGACTATTATATACTATATATAGGAAAATTGTTTCCTTTACTTAAAATGCATCTGTGCCTCGTCTTAAACCAGTAGATGAGTAAATGAATAATTTTCCAAAGAATATAATTCATTCTTCTAATTAATGTATAGACAGTCATAAAAGCAATTTAAAAGGTTTTTTATGAGTTTTAGAAGATATGACATATTAAGATTTGAATTATGTACTGTTTTGGAGCTTTTATTGTAGGGAATTATTATATTTATAAAAAAAGCTTTATACGCGGTTTTTAATGTAAATTACATAACCTTATATTATAAAATTGTTAAATATTAAAAATAAATCTTAGATGCCATTTCTAGTTTAAAATTGTATGTTTTCTCTTGAAAAACTATTTTTAACCCAATATTTTCATTAGAATTTTGAGATAAATCAATTTTTGTGCTTACTGTCAACTTTGTTGGCGTTTCACTGTATATAAGAAAAATAAAGTTTTCTCTGCATGCTTTGCTGTAATTAAACTAATAGAATGAAACAAAAATATAAAATTACTTGTAATGATAGTTTATATTATACAAAAACTCTGATAAAATTGAACAATAAGGTTTAGCAGAATTCCAGAAATTACAAGTTAATATAATAATCCACTTGCTTTAAATATTCTTTCAAGCATAGATTCACAAAACAATATATAACATGTTTTCAGAAGGATTAAACAGTAACACTTGTATTTGATTAATCTAAACCGTTCGTTAAAATGTATCCACCAAATAACATAACAAATTTAATTCCGAGATAACATTTTCTAATTTCAATTCTTCGGTTATTTTGAACAAATTCTATTGAAAATTACTTTTCCAAGTTCTTCGCAAATTTAAATTGAAAAAATCATGGAATATGACTTTTAAACAGAAATGATACTAACGTTCTTTTCGAAAAAAGTTAAGGCTTTAAGTTTCGAATAAAATACATCGAAAGGAAGCAATTTGATGGAAAGATCATTGTTTTGCTTAGAAACATTTGAATGTTTAGTTGTGACCATGAAATGAACTCTTCATGAACAATGAAATTCAAATTGCTACCAACTGCTTTGTTATAAAGAAGATTAAAGCGAATTTTCATATTAACTTCAATTGTTTGCTTTGAAACGAATGCGATGAGAAATTTTGGTAAAACATAAACGTGTCAAATCTGAAAACTGTTTCAACAGCATTGCTCCTGACGATGTTCTATTCAAATTTATTTTCGACAAATGTTTTCTGTTGTGCTTAATTTTCGTTTCCATCAATTTGCAGAATCGGATACATTCCGAGACTAAAGTTTGAGCAGTTTGAAGATTAGGATCCTTTTTGGTGTTACTGTGTTCAATTAAATTCAGTTAAGGTTCCAGTTTGAAGCTACAGGAGGGTTATTTTCAAACGTTCTTCCCCTGAAATGAGTTTTGGTAACGAAAGAAAAGTTAACAATCGTCGGATTTAGTTGTTTCATCATTTTCTGTTAATGAAATATTCTTCTAATTTTTCCAGAATTGCTAACTCACTTTATACATTCATTTTATGAGGCGCATGAAATATTTTAACACCAGTTATTTAAATATACGATTTCAAAAAGCTTTTAGGGTATATTTCTGCAATCCATGTTTGAAGATTTAAAACGAAAACCAGAAAGGACTTCTGGATATTGTGATATTCGAAACGAATAAAAATATATATATATTTTTAGAATTATTAAAATATTGAAAGAAAGAAATTAATTAAATAAAAAATCGTTTGGTCATAAAAGAAATTAATTGAAAATATCGTTTGACATTAATTCTTTGCTAAAGGTAATAAAAATAGTTTGGCAACGACATTGTCTTTTGCTAAAGTTGTCTAGCATCGGAAAAGAATATGATTATGAGATTGAACTTGGAATTCGATGCAAGAGTGATTGCAACGTTTGTGATGGAAGTGTATGTGTTTGTTTTTCATGTTTGTGCTGTGGTAGACGTTCCATAAATATATTATTTTTAATAAAGAAGGCCCCACGATTCTTCATACTATGTTGCAATACATCACAATATTAAAGGATATGAATTTTGCAGTTGCCATTACAAGTTATTTTTCGAGTTATATTGCTGTTATTTTGGACAAATTCTATTTAAAATTACTTTTCCGAGTTCTTGGTCAATTTGAATCGAATAAACCATGGAATATGACTTCTAAACAGAAATGATAATAACGTTCTTTTTAAAACAAGTTAAGCTCTTAAGTTTCGAATAAAATACACTGAAAGGAAGCAATTTGATGGAAATATATATATCATTTGTTTTGCTACACACAGTTGAATTGGTCATTGTGAGAATAAAATGAATTCTTCATGGAAAATGAAATTCAAAAAGCTTCCAACTGCTTTGTTATAAAGAAATTTGAAGAGAATTTTCATTTGAAACGAATGTATTTTTGCTTTGAAACGCATGTATATGAGATATTTTGTTAAAACTGAAAACTGTTTCAACTGCATTGGTCCTAACGATGTTCTTTTCAGTTTTTGAAAATGGCTTCTGTTGTGTTGCATTTTCTTTTTTATCAATTCACATAATCAAATCTTTTCAGTGACTGCACTTTGCAACAGTTTGAAGTTTAGGATCCTATTTAATGTCTCAGTGTTCAGTTTAATGCAGTTGAGGTTCCATTTTGTAGGTACAGGGAGGCTATTTTCGGAGTTTCTTCCCCAAAATGGTTTTCGGTAACGACAGAAAAATCCACCTTCGTCAGATATAGTTGTTGCATTCTTGACAATTACGAAAATGTTTTCCCAATTTTGCCAATCTCTGCCACTCTTTTTATACATTCATTTTTTGCGTTTTTTGTTTACAAATATTTTAACACCAGTTACAGAAAAATCTCGGTTAACCGAATTTGGGTTAACCAAAACCCGGATTATCCGAAATGCCTAATAAATCGCAAATGGAAAAAGCACTTACTTTACTGCACGGATTTAATCACAAAGGCAAGACTTTTTTTTGAAACGATAACTCCACTTTTTTCCTTCCAATGCTCCCCAAGAAGATAAGTAATTAATTTGAGAATGCTAACATTAAAATTAATGAGTATTAACAATAAAAATTAAGATATGTGGAGGGACGAGACTCATGTTTATATGGAATGTCACTGTTGAAGAATTAATAAAATTTCAGGAACCACACACATTTTTATCAGATGGCTAAGTTCCACGACACAGTACATTAAAAGGTACAAGACGCAAGACAGAGAACAACAACACAAAACAAGTACACAGTAGAAGAAGAGAGAGAGGCATCATGGGGAAAACCCGGATGGCTCTAGTAGCGCCACCTACCATGAAAAGGAGAAGGCAGTGAATTGTAACCGCTGCAGATATCATTCACCTGTGCCTGTCAGGAACGTTCGTTCGAACTGTGAATATTGCTCCCGACAGAGGGTAAACTAATAAAGACCATAGATGTAGCCTACAAAGAGAATTTGTAAATAGAAACAAAATAATAATATATGTTCTTGGCTTTATCGAAAAAATCGTAATTCGAAACGGTTTCCCGCGCTTTAGTTCGTTCTCCGGGATTGCATTGTATTTAAATGCATGTTTTCAGGAAATTAATAGGCTATATTGCTGAAATCCATTATGGAAGCTTTAAATCGAACGCCGCAAAGATCTTTTGTGTATTAAAAAATGTGAATTTTGCCGTTGACATTGCAGGAAGTTTCATTTGATGAAAGTCCTCACATTCGATTTCCAATCAGTATTTCTTTGGAAAACAAATAATAGAAATTTAAATTAAAAGAAAATAACCTTTCTTTTGAACTTTTGAACTAAAATTGGCGTGTGGTTTCTGATGAGTGAGCCATTTTAGTTCCTTTTCATTTTGAATAATCTCTTAACAAATTGTTCTAAGTATTGGTAAATTTTGGTTTTTCTATAGTTCTTGTTGTATTTTTTTAAAAATTTCTGTTGAAGCAATTACTTTTTGCTGCTGCGTTTGCACGCAAAAACGTCTAAAAACAATTACTTTTTGCTGCTGCGTTTGCACGCAAAAACGTCTATTGTTTTCATTATTTTTCATTTTATCATTGTTTTCTTTTAATTTATTTTCTTTTAATTTAAATTTCTATTATTTGTTTTTGTATTTCGTTAGATTTGGCTGCATATGCGCCTTTCTATTTAATGCAAAATATGTTATTGTTTTTTATTTTAATTAAAATTTAATTAATTAATTTTGCTAAATTTTAAGAATTATAACTATTATTTGGAAAACAAGTTACATATTTAATTCCATATATCTGAACAACAACGAAATATAATTGCATTACCTCTTTTACTGTGTCATTGCTAGATCATTATGTATAGTCTAAGCACATTTAAAACCAATTAGAATTCCAAACTAATTGTGTCGAATATTTTCTATTATATCTGTAAAAAAAACTAGTATTGAAATTGTATAGAATAAGATATTTAAATTGGCATACTTAAAGTTCATTTTTATATTAAGAAGCGTAAAAAGAAAATTTTATATCGTTTTGAATAGATTTAAATATAGCAGCTCCGGTGCTTTATTATTAAAGCCCTTTTGAGAAAATAATTTACATCTTTTCGGAAAATGTTGATCTAAGAATGAAACGATATCTTATTAAAACATGCGATTTCATTTAAAAACACTTATTTAATGAATTTATTTTCTTTGACTTTAATTTTTTTTCTTCCTTTAAATTGAGTTAATAATTTATTTTTCAATTCCTTATTAAATTTGAATGTATACCATGCCACTTCTAAACAACGAGAAATTATAAAGCTTTGAAGCTTGAAATTTAACACATTGAAAAGTAATTCCAATATTAACTCTTTTGTTCCAACTCAATTGCATTATTCATAGTCAAATTGAAATGAATATTTAATCACCTATGAATAATATTTCCTTTGTTGCTAAAGAAAGTTGAAAATATGGAAGTTCTTATATTAAAACACCATACTCGAGAGACTAAGTAAAATATCATTAAGCCAAAGAAATTAAACCTGTTTAAACTATTTGGTATTTGAAGATGCTCTTTCAATTTTTTATGTGTTCGTCTTTCTTAATTTGTTTAAATTTTCAGAATGAAATTTATTTCAGTGTTTAAACCATGTTCAAAACATACCGTTTAGACATTTCAAAGACTTAACATCTTATTTTTATGTTAAGATTATGTCTTTTCGATATCAAAACTTTAATAATTTTTCATATGCAAAAATTTAGAAAACAAAGTAGTATAACCGTCAGAAAATTCAACCTCTAATCTTTGTTGAACTTCCAGCTTTCTGATGTCCCTAACCCCGAAAAGAAAATTTTAGGGTTATCACTATTAGCACAAGATGTTCTACAATATCACTATGATATCTTCACGATGTTCTGCGGCATTTAGAACATCGGAACAATGTCGTGAAAAGATCGTACAATATCTTGTGCTAATACCATGTTTACCGGTTAACATTTTGGCTTCTGGGATTTAAACCAGAAGATCTGCGTTGAATCCGGGGAGTGAAACACTCACTTGCGTCTGGTACAGCAGTTGTACCGACCCACATTCAAAGGTAAAAATATTTCTGTTATAGCAGAGTAAGGAAAAGGTAAATAATGTGGATTTTCTTCAAGAGATGGCGTGGCAGTAGCGTGACGTAGATCCTCAGGGTGACGAATGCCATGTGATCGTAGTGAGAACAGGCTTCACAACCGCAGACGTTAAATTTTCTAAAGGTGTAAAAAGTAAGGAGGTAAAGGTAAGGAAAAGGTAAAGGAGTGATGTTCATAGGCAAAACCATGGCGTCATTCGTGCCGAAAAAAGAGCATTCGCAGGAAGTGTTACTTCATTACTCTACTTTGAAGAAGAGTACAGCCGAATGTTTCCGCATGCTGGGGG
>BGPR01021750.1:15445-26110 GCA_013235015.1 Araneus ventricosus
ATTTATTTGAGTAGCTCAGAAGCCAATGAGGTTAAGTCCATTTTTTAATATTTTCTGAATTTTAAAATTTATACTTCATGTAGATAGCTCGTTCTGTTACAGAGTTTATCCTTTGAAAAAGCACTTTATTTACTAAACTAATAAACCAAACATTTTAAAAATTAACAAATTAAAAAATATTAATTAATTCTATAAATCTCAATTTTTGTTTCATGGGGCTTCTGCGGGACTCATATATAAGTATGCAGAAGTCTTTACTTTTTATATGAAAATTGGTCTACATGAGGGATAAAAGTTTTAGTGAATACATTTTTATGTAGCTCTATTTTACATTATTGTTGAAGGCAAATGCGTAATATAATTGTAAAAAGTTGCCAAATCATTTCTTTTGTTACCTGAGAAATCTACTCTATATTCGTCTCATTATTTTGACCTTCTAGCTATCAAGTTAGAAAACTTAGCTTTTAAAGTAAATGAATCGATCATTTTTGTATTTAATTATATGTCTGAAATCTTAAGAATATTTTATCCACGATTGTTTAAGAAAATATAAATATAAATGCGAGATATCTGCTTTTGAACGGAACCTGAAAAAGACGTTTGTGGTACTCGGAGGGTTAAAATCATGTATAAAGTAATCAACAAATTAGATTAATGAATCATATTTTCAAGTATCTGTTTTTCATTTAAATAAATTGAGTTATTTTTTTCTTAAGCACGCGCACATACGCAGACGCATACTTACAAACGAAGAGATAAACTGAAAATTTAAAAGGGAATCGAGGCTATCCATTGAATTCAAGAAAATGAATTTAAACTTCATCATTGCAACTAGATTCTTCCCAAAGTGTTCACAGATTCCCTCCGAAATCTCTCTTGCCTTTGACGACGAATTACATGATTCAGTGCACACACCTGCACTGGGAAAGATGATTACATTTTCCGGATCGGTCTTTCGGTGCAAGATCGTCCTCTGTAATTCAGTCACATATGAAGGTAATTAGAATTCGAAACATCTGCTGCTCATATCAAATGCTCCTTTGAAGTGGAATGGCTGTCGCAGCTGACAGGTGCAAATTTAAATCTAAAAACGCTTCTCTTCAAAATATTACACGTATAGAAATTAATATGCCACATGCCGTGCAATATATGCATTAAAAATTAAACACAGAATACACAAGACATTGGAATTAAAACAGCGACATTTGGTATTTGGAATGAAAACTTAGCATTTAGAACATGATAGATATTCATAGAGTAAAGCATGAAAATCATGAACGGATTGGAAATGTCAGCATATATAGTTAAAATCTGCTTGATTCAAATTTTCTTTCTTATTAAAGTGCGTAAGATATGAAATATAAAATTTATTTCGTTCGAATTTGCATTTCGGAATAAAAACATAACTTCTGATATTTAGAATGGAAAGCTAGCATTAAAATGATTTATTTCTGAAAATGTGTCGTATATTTTGTGACATATTTGATGAAAAGAAGTAATAAAATCCTATGAGATTAAAATTTAGATAATCATAGATAAAGTCTCCTCTCTCTAAAATTTTCTTTCGTTCTTTAAGCACTATAAATGAAAAATAAGAAGTTTTCTTTCGCGAATTTAATACGATAGTTGTTATATTCAAAGCTTATATTAAAGTTCCTTTTGAAAAAATAAATTGCTTCTTTTTAGATAAATTGTTTTTCAAAGTATAATAGGATATTTTATTAAAATATCAGAAATAAGAACATTATAAAAATACTTCCAAAAATGCATTTTCTTTTCAGTTTAATTTCATTTCTCCTGTTATTTTGAATACAAATTTTTTAGATTTTTTTCGCACAGTTCATAATAATTTTTATTTTGAATAAGATATGTTTGTGAATTAGAAATATAACGGAGTTTTCTTTCTTTTAGAAACATATTTAGCGTTAAGCGTGAAATTAAATACAATCAAAACAGCCTTTTGCAAAATCATTGCTTCGTTTCGGCAAAAATGAAATCATCCTAGTTAAGATGAAATTAATTCTTCATTATTTGTGAATCTTCAAAAATTACATTTGATATGTTTTTTGTATGGTAAGGAGTTTCAAAGAGATTCCTAAAGGAAAATATAACTTATGTTTTGAAATGACGATATTTTTAAGACTTTTTTGAGGAAATTTAAGATTGATTAAATAAAGTCACATCTAAATAAGTTTTATTATTATTATTTTTAACAAAACTTTTCGGTTTTGTGGCATTTATTTTCAGTACAGGTATCAAATAAATTTAATACATTTAACTTTTTTTTCATACTTTTATCGAACTTCATCCCATTTTGTTAATCAGTGTTAGTTAATGAAGATAGATCTAGAAGTGCCAGTAATTGTACTTTTTATTAAAAATAACTCAGTTTCTATGTTTCCAACAAAGCAATGAATACTAATGAAAACAATTTTCATAAATTGAACTTGTTTGTAATCGAGTTTTTCTTAAAAGCAAAAATTAAAATTTTAAATCAAGCAAAGGAAGTGTCAATCAAATACGAAAGAGAAACGGAATATATTTACTAAGTTTTCAAAGTATAAATATAAAATGGGAGAAATAGCATGAGAAATGAAGATAGTATTTGATTTTTTTTTGAAAACGTACTCTTATATCTGTAGTGGCCGTACTGCGCCATCTTATTCTATGATGCATATAAGTCAATATCTACTTCCGGGCATAGGTAACTTCTTTTGCCTAGTGGTTAAGATACGCGATTCCGGACCCGAAGGTATTAGGTTCAGAAAGCACGTGTCTGCCAAATATCTAACACCTGTAGGTCTTAAGTACCATTTGTCTCTTTATTGTTCCTTGCACATGTAAAATATTACTGTACATCTCTACTAATAATAAAGGACAATGTGTATATCTATGTGTGTATGTTGGCGCTCTACAGGGCAGACAGCTGGACCTAGAACTATGAAATGTAGAGCAAACATATTTTGGATGGTGGGAATGTGGACATCGTAGCCTTTTTTTGAAATTTTAATTTTAATTAATTGAAAATTGAGCGAAAAGTTGGTGTTTTTTCTTAATAACTTCCGAAAATATTATATTACAAAAATTGTTTTTACGCTAAGTGAAAGTGCAAAAACTTAACTTTTCATTAATGTTAATTAAGTTGCTGTAATAATTTTTTCTCTAATTTTAATGGATTTTTAAATATATTTTTGTGCATAATTTAAAACAATACTTTTAATTTTTACAATGAAATTCAAACAGTCTTCATTGTTTAAACAAATACTTATTTGCGTGTTTCTCTTACATTGTTGAAAGCAAAGGCAATATTCTAAAGAATTTCCTTTCCTTTTTTTATTTCACCAGTTTTTCTGTAAATCTGTAAACAATGTCCTCTAAGATAATAAATATATTTGGAAATGTATCCATTAAGCTGAATGAATACGGTTGCTATGGTTGAATTCTTTTTAACAGCACATGTGCCTCGCCGTTTTAATATCAAAATGAAATGCGAATTCTGCACGAGGAATAAGAAAGTAAAGTTGGCGCCGGCAACTTACAATTAGATGCTACATGACACTTACACTTTCTTTTCTCCATTAGGGACCTTCTTGTCGACAATAAACAGAACGTGTCCAAAGTTACTGAAAGAAAACGGATTAAATGTCTATCATAATTTGAAGTTTAAAATTACTTTGTTAAGAGAACCATGAATATAAAATTATGCATAAGGGATTCAATTGAAATTATATTTCCGGCAAACAAGATGGTCGCCAAAGGCGGCTAGTTATCTCTATATGCGATGTTATTATTGTTGTATTAAATGAGATGCATTAATAATCAATGAATAGAAAATTATTTAATTTATTATTCATTTTTCTTAAAAATTTAACTAATTGTGCACAATGTATCACTTTCTATAAGACTCGTGCCTAACGGTTGATGATGAATGATTATAATTACTGGATGAAGTGTTAATTGTTTTCACACTGCCAGGATGTTTTTAAATTAATATCTGCAGAATTTTCAATAGGGTGGCTTTGTAAATAAAACTATCCATATTAAAACGTGGCCATTATGATCTACTTCTCAAGTGACTAAAAGTTTCAACATAAACACTTTAAATGGTAAATTTGTTCTATTAATGTCAAAACAAGCGATTATTTTGCAATGTGTAAGTTCATGATGATGCATAAAAATTGCAAAACGACTTCTTTGCTTAACTGAAAACAAATTTCAATGGCTTTCACAACATATTATTATTTTCTATCTGCAATGTCGGGCTTGATTGGTTTAAAATCTGTCTTCCTCAAAAGTTAAATTCCACGTCTTAATTCATGATTTACTTCTAGTGACAAAGTTCTCAACATAACCTTTAAATGGTAACTAATAATGTCAAAACAAGCGATTATTTTGCAATGTGTAAGTTCATGGTGATGCATAAAAAATTCAACGATGTCTTTGCTTAAAACAAAACAAATTACAATGGCTACAATACATATTATTTTCCATTCGGGATGTCAGTTGATTGGCTTAAAATCTGTCTTTCCTCTAAAGTTAAATTCCACGTCTTACGGGTATATTCTGGTACCACCGGTTGGGTTGGGTTCGGGTGTTTAAGGGAGGAACCCAACCCAACCGGGCGTACCAGAATAGACCCTTTACTTCTCTAGTGACAAAAAGTTTCAACATAAATCCTTTGAATGGGAAATTTGTTGTAATAATGTTAAAACAAGCGATTATTTTGCAATGTGTAAGTTCATGATGATGCATAAAAATTGCAAACGATTTTGCTTAAATGAAAACAAATTACAATGGCTACAATACATATTATTTTCTATTCGCGATGCCATTTGATTGGTTTAAAATCTGTCTTTCCTCTAACGTTAAATTTCAAGTCTTAATCCTTATATCTGCACAGGGACTGATAATTACGTTTTCTACATTGTCACCATTACATCGTTGTACATTGTTCGTTTGCATTCCATTTCAGTTAAAATTCGAAACTTACGCTGCTGATATCAAATGTTTCGTTTCAGTGGAATGGTTGTCGAAGCTGACAGGTGAAAATTGAAATTAGAATCGCATTCCCGTCAAAATACTCTAGCAACTGAGACTTCAGGAATTTCGACGGATATAATTTAATAAATGAAATGGAAATGATGCATTGAAGGGATGCTGTATTCGAGATTAAAATTGAAACAAGTTAAAATGAAAATGCAAATTCTGAAAGCGTAGAATGCTTTGCCAAAATGTTTTCTCTAATTTGAATAAATTTTTAAAAAAATGTTGGCATAATTTACAGCAATACTTTTCATTGTTGCAACGCAACTCAAACCGTTTTCATTGCTTAAACAAATATTTAATTGCATATTTCTCTTTCATTGTTGTAATCTGATATAGGATCATGTTTGCTTTCATATTTTATTTCATCAAGACTTTTGTGAAATCTGTAAACCAAGCTCTCCGAGATATTGCTTTGTTTGAGTTAAGCAACATAAGGTGAAAGGTTATGTTTGCTATGTTTTTATTCTGTTTCCGACATGTTTTAATCCAGCTAATACGCCGCTGGCCATAAAATGTGCTGCGTCATTGTAATGTTGAAATCAAATGCATATCATACAAAAAGCATAAGAAAGTGTAATCAGGGATTACTGGACATGGTCAGTTATTTGACTTCATTAGGGACATTTATGTAGACAATAAACAGAACAGGTACAAGGTGGCTAATAGAACATGGGTTAAATATCTACCATATTCTGAAGTTTAATATTACGTTGTTAAGAGAACCATGGATATAAATTGATGCAAGATTCAATTGAAATCATATTCCCGGAGAACAAGCTGGTCGACGAAGGTGACTATTAGAAAATAAATAATAATGCATGTAAGCTCAGAAATTTTGATAGACATAGTTGAAATCTTCTTGCTTTAAATTGCAAGGTACTGTTAAATTCTTGTCAAGTTAAATGTCATGAGCATTTGAATTTGTCATGTGACCCCACTGTAGCCGGAATAGACTCCATTCTTACTTAAGAAACCTATATTAACTTTAACTGTATTTATAGTTTAAATCAAACTTGCATACAGCCGACATTAATTTAAAGTTCAGAGTTAGTCTTATTTTCATGACAATCAATTTAAACCTTTATTGGTAGGTACTTAAAACCTCATAATGCCTTTCCACTATTTAGTTTCTCAGTTTGAAATATAATTCATTAATCTTGCTTCCAAAACCTTTCCCAGTTAAGTTTCTCTCTTTCTTAGTAAATTAAAGAGAAGTTATTTGCAAAAGATGCTTAGATCACCATAAATCATTGGCTTGAAGGCTGTTATATGCCGTCTATCACGCAAATGTAAATTAGCTTTAGTGGTGTAGAGCCTCTGAAAAATATCTAAAGGAACGAAGTTTCTGCACTTACTTAGCGGGTAATTATAAGGCTCCTATCCGACAATAATTCTCTTTTTTCAAACGCTTTTACCCATTTTTCAAAGATCTTGAAGGGAATTGTGAGTCATTTTCTTCTAAACTAAATGGAAATAATTTCTCTTCATTTAATGATGGTCTTACCTATGCGTGATAGGAACTCTGGTTGTAGAATCCGAAAAAAAATTGTTTGAATTTGATTCTTTGAAGGAAAATGAATTTTACTTTTTGATGAAGAACTATGTCTTAGACCACCCAGAGTCGGAAAGAACCATTTCCGGAATTAAGTTATTCTATTTCTGAACTCAATGATGAAGAGATGGAATTATAGGACTAATGTAGAGAATGAATTATAGAGACCAGATATTACACTATCAAAACACACACATACATGCATAAAATGCTATTTTTAAACTAACCAGAGATCTAACAAAAAACGCCTAACATTACATACCACAACTTTATTCTTCTTATTGAGATTTTAATCTTCAAATAGTGAAGAATAATTTTTAAATGCTTTAAATTAAATCAAAAGATTCAGCTCCAATTCTTGAAAACAAAACCATCTCATGTGTTACATTGCTATAAATATTTCACGAATCTTCTTTGCATATATGAACACATTTCCCTTATGTATTTTGACACTTAAAATGAATTTCCGTAAGCGTCAAGTTTACATTTAAAATGGTATGCCTTAATCCAATTAGGGAATCTCTCCTATTCCATGTCACTTAATTCGTCTTTCTGAGACACAGCGCTGACATAAAACAGAGTAATAAGAATTTGCCAGGAAAAGGAGACTTTCCTTCTGTTATCCAACTATTATGTTAACCAAAATGCTTTCGGAAATAAGGTATACTGTCCCATTAAAAATCTGACAGTTAAATTTCCATAAGTGTTTCTGATTTTTAATTTTGTGAGTGAAATATGAGCTAAATGTAATTACTTGGAACATACTGGTAAAGCCTGCCAAAAGAACGATTCTCTCTCTTTTCATTTGAAAATTCAAAACATTCTTATCACTGTACTTTTGCTGTTAAAAGTTGAAGTAAACATCTCCAAAGTACCTTTGCACAATGAATTGTTTCCGTAAGTGGTACAAAGAGAATAATGATGTATGCCTTGTTGCTGGTATGAAAAAAAACATGAAACAAGCTTAAAAGTATCTAAACACTGGAAAAATAATTTGATCAAAAATTAGTTATCTTAACTCTTCAAAACAAGCTAATTAGTATAAATAAGGCTCTTAATCAATGCATAAAATAAACTTTGGTAGATTATGTTAACTTTGTCGTTAAATATAGATTGCTTTCATCAATTTTGATGTTTTTATTTTTGTGAGAACATTAATAATTCCTAGAGATTAATTAAAATTTATAACAAGTTTGGCAGCTATCTGTAATCTTATCACTTATACTAGTTGGAAACAATTATAAGATACTTTGTTTCAAAATATAAAACCTTGTTAATTAATTGATCGGGAGGATAAAATTATGAAATGTGTTAACAAAAGAGAATTAGTGGACATGATTTAAATCAAAATTATTCACATATAAACTTTCAAGAAAATAATGATTTTGGAAATTTTAAAATGAAATTAAATTGTTAAATTCGAAACCTGCCTTCAGTTGCTTAAAAGGAAAAAACATTGGCATTTTTCTAAGTTTGAAAGTCTTAATTGTTTTCTGATTTCAAACGTTCCAATACTGATAAATAAAATTTTTTCACTAACTCGTAGAAAAAATATCACTGTACAAATGCGCATGCTCAATAAGAGCAGCGCCCTCTATGGTGGTAAGACGTCAACACTAAAAAACTCACTTAGAACTAAGAAAATGGCGCGATGAACTACAACAATGTGCCCAAACCCAAAACTCCTTTGTAATAATAGTTAGTAGTAATGTAAATATATATCCTTTGTGTATTGATATTTGTGTTCAGTATTTGTAATAAATATAAAATGTTTCCAAAAAAACTAGACAGTGTTATTTTTGGCTTCCAAATCGGAACCAGACATTTAGATACACAGCTATATCACTAGATATAAAATATAATCGTTTGGCAAAAGCTATGCAGTTATGTTTTATGAAGCTTAGTAATACTGCTGCTGATTTTAAAAATTTAACCTCACAAATTTTATTAGTGATTTTGCAACTAAATTTTTATCAAGAATTAAAAATGAGGCTTTCATCACTTACATTACAACGAAAAATGTCCTGAAATTGTTTTTGAAACATTTAAAAATTCCGATTGTGGCTAGGCAACTTCATGAATACATGCAAATGATGTAACAATTCACTGAACAAAGACACATACATTCGATTTCATTATTAGTAGAAATGCTTTTCATGGCTTTAATTTTTTCATTGACTTCAGCTTTTTTAATGCATAACCAAGGCATCCATGAGAGAATTTATTAATTCCTATTTATTATCACCCTTTTAACGTCTTGATTAATCTGTAAATTCCGTCAATAATTTATGCCAAAAATTTAAATATTTACTTTAAATTACGCTTTTAGTTATATTAACGACCCGTTTTAAAGCAACACGAGGGCTATTTTAAGACAGATATCGTAATTTTGAATCTCGCTCATATTACGACACTTGACCTGCCACTCCCCTCTCCAAGCTTCCGCGCCACACCAGCGGCAGGACGTTTGGCTCCCTACGTACGATAAAGCGGGTAACAGGCGCACATACATGGCGGATCATCAGTGGAATCGTGGTTCGAACCTGGAGCTCTCCGCCCCCATAGCAGAGACCCTACTTCTAAGTCAGAAACTTTAGTACGAGTAAAATTTCTTACGATGAGGGCAACTATTTGTAGGAAACAATTTTGTCTTTGTTTGAAGTTTTTAGTTTCTATTCAATTTATTTAATGCACGCCATACACAACTGCACGCAAAAGTATTTAAAGCCATCTGTTGTTTCCTTACTCGTGATATAAAATATATGAAGATCCTCCATAAAAGACGGAAATTTCTAGGACACGCGAAAGAAATTTATTTGTTACCTTTATCTTTTACTTACAAGTTAATTGCTTTGCAGAAAAGCAATTTGAACTTTTCTTACTCAACCTTAAATTACTAAATATCTAATATTGTATATTTTTTACTGGCTTGAAGTTTTTATTACAACTTTTCTAGTGCTAAAAATAACCTACAGGAATTAGGTATATGAACTTGAAAATAATTATTTATTATTAAAAAGTAAATGGATTAATCTTCATATATAAAAGGAATACAAATAAAGTTACTGAGGAAGAAGATATTTAAAAGACCTTTCCACACAATTGCAAGAAATTTACAGATTTGCATATTTTTAATTTGCTTGAAGTTTTTATTACAACTTTTCTATTGCTAAAAATAACCTACAGGAATTAGGTATATGAACTTGAAAATAATTATTTATTCAAAAGTAAATGGATTAATCTTAATATATAAAAGTATTACAGACAAAGTTACTGAGGAAGAAGATATTTAAAAGACCTTGCCACACAGTTGCAAGAAATTTACAGATTTGCATATTTTTTATTGGCTTGAAGTTTTTATTACAACTTTTCTAGTTCTATAAATAACCTACAAGAATTAAGTGTATGAACTATAAAATAATTATTTATTAAAAAGTAAATGGATTAATCTTAATATATAAAAGGAATACAAATAAAGTTTCTGAGGAAGAAGATATTTAAAAGACCTTGCCACACAATTGCAAGAAATTTACAAACTTTTACAATGTTTAACTTAAATAATTATAAATATTTATTATCTGCACTATGTATTCATCTATACTTCAACCATGTTGATAAATTTTAAGTTAAAAATAAAAGTTAAAAAATATACATAATAATTCCTCTTTATTCGCAAAGAAAAAGACTGTTCCGTCAAGAAGTTTGTTCTGCAATGAATATGAAGAAAAATAATTAAACAAACACTGAATTTATTACAAAACTCTGACTTTAATGCCTTATTTTCTGCGTTTGAAATTGCATATCTTGTTACTTTCTCCTACACGGTTTAAACAAAGAGAAAGTATTGTAATCAGCAAAATATTCGATCTCCCTGATGATGATGTCATCGTTTCAGACCTCCATGAGTCCGAGAAACACAATTTTGGAATTACGCCTATCTGTCTTACGGTGGCAGTTCAGCTTCTACGATCAATACTCCAAATGGGTTTCTAGCGAAGTTCAATTTCCAAACTTTTATCTCACAAGACTCCAATTCGCAATTAGGATTTTCGCATGAACGGCCAGTT
>BGPR01021751.1:0-26110 GCA_013235015.1 Araneus ventricosus
TGATAGGACCGGGGGACCGTATAAAAAAATTAAAATTCGTAACTTTTTCAGAAATGTATATATTGACTCAAAAACCATAAAATATAATTCTTCCCTTCATGTAAAGCATTTTTAAAATTGGAGCTATGTGTCTATATCTAAAGGCTTAGAAATTAGCTGTTGAACCACGATAAGTGTGGACATCCTGTATTTCTACCGATAGTTCTAGATAAATAAATAATAATAATAAAACTTAATTTCTTCTGCTTCCTATCTACTACAAAAAACTTCAGGGCAACATCGGCTTTTATTTAATGTGTCAACTATTTTACAGAGGTAAACTAGTTAAAAGTATTACGTAAAAAGCGACATGGAAGCAGTGGCGTAGCAAAGTCTGGTGGCACCCGGTGCGAAGTTAAAACTTGTCACCCCCATGTCCACCAAAATATAAAATGAAATTTATTAAGAGAGAGCATTTTTTTTTATTCAATTGCTTAGGTAAAGTAGGGATAATGTTAATTATTTTGTAAACAATTTTTTATGAATAAAACTAAAGTAAAATGCATTTTTATTAATAAGCCAAATGAACAATGTAACAAATCTTTTTTCATAGTAATCGTACCTAGTGCATAATTTTATTATTATTATAATACAATTTAATGAAAACTCAATTGTTTACAAGTTTAGTTCTCTATGCTCTAATCCAACAAACTGAACTTTAACATGATACTTTTGAATCTCTTCTTTCTAACGTATTGTTCGGCAAATTTGGAAATTGCGTCATCAAAATCGATACCTTTAGTTATACTATTTTCAATTGACAAAATGGATAAGCAAGAGAGTCGTGCTTGTTTCATAGTGGATCTGAGATAGTTATTAATTAGTTTGAGTTTCGAAAAACTCTTCTCACACGATGCAACAGAAACACAAAGTTAAGAAAAATCTTAATGCTAAAATAAGATTGAATATGAATTTTTCGTCTCTGTTCCCAACCACAAACTCCAAGAATCTTAAAAGTCCAACCAAGAGACTTCTTTTGGAACTTTGGTGGCTTTTAGAAATCTTCTTAGGCGTGGAAATTCTGCAAGGATACCATCTGCAGAAGGCTCATTGTAATTTTCAAACAAACTTTGTACAAACTTGGGAAGTTCAGTTTCTGAGGTTCCGATCAGATTGCTGGGCTCTAAAGCTGACGACCACGTTGTTCTACTCCATTTGTACCAATAACTGGTTTGTATTCCACTTATTCCAGTCGATAGATTTAGGCAAGTCATTCACGGATGTTCCAAAGTTGGAGAAGTTTCAAAGTCCCAGACTGACTGCCACGTACTTCCCACTCCCCAAAGCTCTCCACACACACACGGGTGATTTATCGCCATCTCGAAGAAGCATATTTCATTTCTATGACTAATGGATATCAAATTCGTTGGAATTCCAGCAGCGCCAATTTTCATCGGGATTTCACATTGACGAAAGGTTTTGCCTTCCCGTGTTCCAAAAACGTGGAGTGGAACAGCGGTGAATGTCCCGCTTAAGACTGCAAACCGATACGATGTACATTCCATGCCTTCGCAACGTGCATCGATTTCTTGCCGATGCACTCCAACATCGCCCTTTTCAGTTCTTGGTCCAAAGTCAGCGGGCCTTCTCTCCGGGCATAATTTTCTTCCTCCTGACAGTTTTTCTTTTTACTACAGGAATACCCATCTCTTCAAATGCGTCTTTTGCAAATTGCAGTGCTTTCTCAACAAGGTCATTTCTTTTGTCGTTTAAAAAGACCTCTAGCCTTCTCATCTTGATAACAGACTTCTCAAAGCTTATTCCAAGAATCTGCACATACTTTTGAACGTGATCGACTTCTTTTAAGACATTATTCAAAAATCACAAAAGCGAGAAGTCATCCTAAAATAAGCTTGTTTATTTTATGGTCGGTTCTGGAGCGAACAATACTTACCCATATCTAAAACGTTTCACGCCGTCTATATTATTGGATTGTTCGGCTTAAAATATAGTCTTGTTGCACAGAGCGACTTTGGGCGAGGATATTTGTGGCAGGGATGAGACTATTAGTCACAGGGCCAGTTGTTTGTGCACCAGCACAGTTCAAAAGAAGCGAGACAGCCCTTCCCCCACAATAATACTAAATCAATGCATTATCACATTATTCACCGTCAATTAGCGATTGCTAAAACTCGTGTAAATTATTTGCCATGTCATTTTATGTACCAAAAAGTCGCATTAATTGAAAACCAGCAATTTTTGTCACCCCCCTCCCCTCAGAGCTGGTACACGGCACCCACCTTCCTACGCCACTGTATGGAAGCTGTTCACATTTCAGACCCATGACTTCCATTTTAGCAATATCGGTCGCCAAAGTGCCATTGGATTAATTAAAACTTCGTACTTATTTTAAATATTCTTTCGGAAAAATTCAATTGCCGATTCTTATGCATAAAAGTTTAAATGAACTTCGTTTTAATACAAAGAGCATTTAAAATTCAAAATAAAATTTGCAATTCTTTTTGAGTATAGCTTGAAGAAATGCGAGAGCTTAATTTTGAAATTGCTTACAAATTGATTAAGATTGCTATTTTCAATTATAGGAAATAAATACCTGTTGAGTTCGCATTTGTTAATACTTTATTCAATAAGGGATGTATAACAACCAAGGTTAGTGTAGTGTACTTTGATACCCACGCCTGTTTCTGGAGAGCAGGTGTTTTTCTTGTTCATCGATTGATTTCCGTCTGAGGTGGAATAGTTTCCTCGCGAAGGGAATAGAAAATTACTTAGAGTTTTTCTTTTATTCACCTGCCCGTTATTCGTCTATCGGAAAAACGGGAAAAGGAACAAAATAAAATATTACTTTTGCCGGTCTATAGTAAGCTTCTTTTCAGAAATAACGCTCGTTTTATTTAAATCGAACTTAAACGTTTTTCCAATAGCTGTGCTAAGGGAATGGATGCGCTTGACGAGTTGTATAAATGTGTCGTTAGAACTACAGGTTGGTTCTAAATCCACTGCAAGATATTAATACTGCACCCCCCTCCAAATTTCCGTACCACACCAGCGCAGGGACGTTTGGATCCCCTACATAAGATTTAACGAGCAACAGGCAGATCTTCAGGGGAGTCTGGTTTCGAATCTGGAACCCTTCGGCCCGAAGCCGAGACATAACCACTTGACCACCCCATCCCCTGATTAACGTTGCATAAAGAAGAGTTGTTTTCAGGTGGATCTAAGAATTTTGGACCATAGTCTGATATCGTCATCTGCAGGTGCAAACTACCACTCCACTCTACAGCATGAGGAGCAGTGGTGGTCGTCACAAATTAAACATAGTGGGGACGCTCTAACCTGGGCCGCCTCGCCCGGGGGCGGCCGCCCGACAGGAAGGGTAAGCAAGGGACCACACTTCACAATAACAATAATACATATTTAAACTGTATGATTATTTTATCTACGTATTGAAATCGTGAGATAAATAAAATATCAACAATGAGAATATCAGAATCTTTTTAATATTTCCTTTTTGATCGAATATTACCATGATGCATACTGTAGTTCATAACATGAATGATAAAAATGTTAAAGAATATTTTTTTTTAAATTTATGTTAATTTCAAATTATACTGAAATTAAGTAATTTCAACATAAAATCAATATATGGGTAAGCGATATAAAAGATACCATGGGTCAAAACATAAGATACATTTAAATGCTTGCAACTTCAATGCTTTTAATCCCTTCCCGCCACCGTTTGCCAGTGGCTCATTACTTTTGTCAATTCGAAATACCAATCACGTTTTGGAGGGTAAGGATTAATTATTATTATTAATCCACCGGGAGGGAACCGACCGGATAAGGCTTACGGTTATACAAAACCCTCTCAGCGTAAAGATGAAATGCAGAAAGGAGAGAAAAATAATAAAATTAAAACAAAAACAACATTTAACACACAAAGTATACTGAAAAAGTCTGCAATGAATGTCCTAATTGCTGGCGGAAGCGAGAAGTCTTTCTTGATCAATGATGATTCCATGCCTTCGTTCATGTAGTATCTTCATAATATTCATGATGGATTAACACGTTCACGCCGGCGCGTACCACAGGCATTTGAATGTTTCATCAGGCGGTGCGTACCACCAACAATTTAGTTCGTTTAGTAACTAGAAAAAATTTCCATATAATTGAAAATTAAAATAATGGAAATTTAACGTATGAATTGAAGAAGTAGGATTTATTTTATTTCAACTTAATATTATAAACATAGCTCATATAATAAATTGAATAATATAAACTTTTAAAAAACATTTCCAGCGAAGTGCTAGCAAAATCATGACAGCAATAGTAGTAAAAAAAAAATAAAAGAGCAGCAATGGTTATCATTGAGGTAAAATTTCATTTTAGTTTGGCGCCTCCCGATAAAGCAAAGCGCTCTTAGAGTAGCCGCCCATGGGGGAGAAACATGAATTGCAACGCCGGCGTGATCGTGTTAAACAAAAATCGCGATGTTTTAAGGAGGTATCTAACAATTTTTTTCTTATTTCTCGCAAATAAATAAAATAAATAAGCAGCGCCTCCACTACGACCTTGGTGAGGAGGTTTGACCCAAGTCCGACAGCAGATTGAAAGTACACCAAGCCCATATACATGACGGATCTTGAGTGGAATCTGGACTAATCTACTAAAAAATGAACATTTGAATGAACTTCTACCTACTAGAAATGGATTCTTCCTACGATGACCTGTTTCTATAGCGACCGCCGTGAACTAGACAATTTAGCGTGACAATGACAACAGTTCTCGTGGCGGACAGAGGCCGAGGTTTTATGACCAGGCCACAGCGGCCTTTAAGCGAATAGAAATACGGTTTCCGAAAACACTTTTCGAAATAATGTTTTAAGCAGTTTAGTACATTAAGCAATTCCATTCGATAACCTCAACCTTCCTTACTGAAAAGTCGATACGCTTAACAGCCGGAGAAATTCAAAATGAAAACTCAATAAAAGAAAATGAGTGAATTCTGTAACAGCAAGAACAGAGATTCAATAGTTTGCACTGTCGAAGAGAAGGAAGGTGCCCTTTCGAAATCAGTTTCCCAATGAACAAATATTTTGTTCTAATTACCGAGTGAAAACAGATTATTTTAGGTTAATAGTAGGATAAATGCACCTATTCGTGACACTGCAAAACAAGCCATCTTTTGCAGAGAAGAAAATTAGGGTTTTGATATTTATAGCATTGATTTATTCTTTCAGGATAAACTGTCTACAATTTGTCAGAAAATAGTTTAAATTTATATCTACCTGTAGTTAACATTTATGAAAGTGGAAAGGAAGTGGCTTTTTTATTTTTAAAAAAAAAAGAGTAAAAGCATTCTGGATTTAGTGTAATATGACACAAATCGAATTTACTTATAAGCTAGTTTGATTTAAAAGTAGATAAAAAGATAGAAAATACAACCAATTATCATAACTGTAAAATAAACGTTTAAAGCAACAATGTTAATGCTTAACCCTTCACTGCATACTGTATCAAATTTGATACATAATTTATTTTTCATGTTAATAATGTATAGAAAAATGTTTGTCCACTCGTACACGCCGCATCAGATTAGAAACATCGCCAGAAGACAGGATAATAATCATTCGTTCCATTTTCCATGGACTGCACAGGTCCTATTGATAAGTCTGTTATTCAATTCCTGATACACCCATTGACATATTTACGCAGTTTTTAGCATTTAAAAGGTGGGTTCATCAATTGCTTCTACAGGTATTTACCATTTTATATTATTTTTAAAATACTTTTATTTTTTTTAAAGAAATAATGATTGGATACGTTCATCCAATTCAATTTAATAATATCACAATTCTATTTTCATTTTGTTTTGTGTATTTTTCTGTTGTTATATGTGAACTTTCCAAGCCAAAAACATTTTTTAAATTTTGAAATTTAAAAAATCATGCATTGAAGGGTTAATCTAGAAAAATAATGTTTCTCACTTTATAAGGATCAACCAAGCTTGAAGACACAAAGATTGCGAATTAGTGACAGTTCCTTAAATATAACATGACAATTATTCCTAATTGAAGCACTTTTTATTGAAATACCTGGGTCTATTATTTTTAACTTTACATTTATTCTAGAAATTGTACTTTTTAATCTTGGTAAAACGACATATTTCCTCGGAGTAATTTTATCAGTACTATTGCAATTTTATTTTACTGAATTACACGACTTGTATAATTTCTTAATTAAATTATTGATTGAATGCTCTCCTACATAATATTTGGACACTCATCGTCTCATTCTGTTTGGAAGTGATGAGCATGGAATTAATAATAGGAAAACCAATATAAAACACAAAGATCCTGGGTTTCCCAGGTTATATACATTCTGCCTAGTCCATAGAGTAAGGAAATGCGCATTGGAAAAAAAAACCCCCTAAAGTTTAGTTGTCATAGGATTTTATCAGGAATGTTCTCCCCTCAGACTTCTCGTATAATTAAACAACTAACTTCCGACTGATCTCATTTGGTCAGCGGAACTAGCCAAGTCCATGTGTCAAGGTAACTCATGATAAAGGCGAGGTGGGGCAGTTCCTGTTGTTTAAAGCGACCTTTGAACACCTAGATATCGCTGAGGTTGAAGTCCGAGCTTAACTTCAGTTACTGGGAGGTAAGTTGTCTTCTCTGAGGGCATTCAGGAGAAACTGACCCTCATTTGTTCTTGGACTAAAACCACGAGAATCTACAGCATGCATCCGACCAAAGTGAGCAATACTGTGCTAAAGTGCACATAAGAGGACAGCATAAGGATAGAACTCGTACACTTCCGACTGAAGTTCCTCGGCCATGTGACAGCTCATCATATAATAAAAAGAACAAAGTATGTATTTTGGAAAAGTATCTATTCCTGTTGATGGAATTCACTCCAAATTTGATACAGATTCACGATTTTAAAGAACACGCCTCTTTCTTCTTCTGAGTTATCTTCCTATACACACTAATAGACAGGAGGACTGCCTACCATTTGCCGAATTAGGTCCCAAATCGGATACAGATCCAATTTTGGCGATAGATAACGTGCAAAATTTCATCCAGCTAGCTCATTGCGTTTTCGAGTTATCGTGGTCACATACAAATGGACGGACAGACATTGACGTCGAAAAACGTTACAAACTTGTAATTTTAAGGTAAAAAAAACTTATCCATCTAGATAGGTAGAATTATATCATGAGCACAGAAACACAATACCAAAAATGTTTTTCTCGGACTCGGGGAGGTTTTAGACATGAAGAAGATTCATCAAAATCTGAATATCAAATTTTTTACAATGCTTTATCTTTACGAGAAATTAAAAAAGCGACATCTAGTATACTCTCGGCTAAAAATAGCCGATTTCTCCAGTAAAACAGGCTTCAATTGCTCTGTTCTGAGCAATTAAGCCGTTCCAGGTGGAAGAGCTGCCTTTCCGCTCGCAGATCTCCGAGATCAATTAGAAGAGCGCAGATCGGAAATTGCTTTTGTTTCCGGAATAGTTTTCTTTTATTCCTCACCCTGTCGCTTCCTAAAAGAAATTCGGAATGCAATTCGTCACGGATTTCTGTCAGCACTTCAAATAAACCCGCAGCAAGATTTATCGGGAAGACGACAGGTGTTGGAACAGAAGAGCTCAAAGCCAAGCCCAGAGGTTTAGAACTCGGGGTGGTCGCACACTATGTTAACCTAGTGACTATTTTTTTTTATAGACGTCCGCGATTATCCGGGACAGTGCCGAACTTGTATTATTTCTGCAGGATTGTGAAAGTGAACCGGATTCTTCTGAAATCTGAATGTCCAGAATTTCGGGTCACTTCAGACGAGACGAACGGCTTTTTGGCAGGCTTTCACAACTTATCGGGAGTAATTACGGGATAAAACCTCAAAACTATTATATATATATAATTAAATAAAAATAAACAACGAAATGGTTAAATATTTTAAAAGTAGGAAGAGATGAAGATACATTTTGCTACTTCTTTTACTATTTTTTTTTCTTCGGGCTGATTGATCTACGCAAGTCATATTAGGGCAACCGAATTGATTTTTAATAAAAGTTGCGAAGGCGAATACTTCAAAAGCGAAATTTTTTAAAGAATTAAATCTAGTTAATATTTTATTTAATATCAACTACTTATTGATATGGAAAAAGATTGGACAATAAATTCAAATTCCGGACACTTTTTCAGTATGGTACAAGGAGACAAAAATTTGAACTAAACCGAAAATTCCTTTAACAGTTTTATCCAAGCTCCATTCGTGAATCAAATGATGTCATTTTTAAGATTATAAGTTAAATTAAGTCTTTCGTAGACATTTTAACTCGGTACAAAAATCACCGGCAATCCATTAACATCTCAAGTGTTCTATGGGCATGTACAGTAGAGCCTCGAAAATTCGAGGTGGACGGGACCGGGCCTACCTCGAACTATCGAAAACTCGAATTATCGAAAACATGAAATTTAATAAATAAATAAATGGAAATAAAAGCAATTTTTAAATTTCGGTGTAGTGTATTTAAATGAAAAATGTACTTGCATATTATAACATAACTGCTGATAGCAACAGGTTAATTATATCTTAAAATAATTGTCAGTTGTTCTTTGTTTAAATACATTGCTCCTATAAATCGATCTTACATATATCCCTTTTTCTTTGGGAGGATACGTTTCTGCAGGTGGCTTCGGGGTGCGCAGTGGACATATGACCCGTCGGGCAACAATAAAAACCAGATGCAGTAATCCTTTCACGTGTTGTGTATGTGTTGGTCATTATTTTGGAGCTAAACTGATTTTTTTTCACCAACTCGGATTTATGGAAAACTCGAACAATCAAGACTTGAATTATCGAGAGACTACTGCAGTTGAATCAATATGACAACGCATCCCCAAAACAGAGGGGAACAGAGTGTCTATATTCTATGCGTTCTAAAAATTGGGAAGAATCCTGGAATGTGTTTAGATGTGTAGCCAGGTTATTCAGATGCAGTCACTAGTGACTGAAGTTGATTGTCATTCAGAGCATAAGTTTTTTTTTTTTTTTTTTGGGGGGGGGGAACTATAGGTATACTAGATTTTCTGAACTTCGGCCTGGGATGCTTTAGAAATTGAGAGGGGGAGGGTCAAGTCGGGACCAGACCGTCCGGCTAGTGAAGGATATTTTGTCACTTTATCATTGATAATGTTAGTATGACACTACACACGAAATGTAATATCCAACGGAATAATGTTGTGAAACTGGGTTTTTTCTTCTTCATAGAACAGAGTGTGTATGTTCTAGGCATTGTAAAAATTGGAAAGAATTCTTCAGAAATTAATTTTAAAAAACTACAAGCAGGTAATTGTTAATTTTTTTTAGTATGAATTATTAAATTATAAGGGAAAAAGAGAAAAAAAAATACAAAATAAAACCCGGAGGGTGTAGGAAATTTTACTCAAAAGCAAGAAAAGTCCGGTTGAAAGTTTGTACAATCGGGAGTGGCCGATTAGCCCAGGACGTCTGGAGATTTTATTTGACAGCAGCAGAACGTATCATTCGCAAGCATTTGTTTTCTCAAATTTCATAGAGATCAACTCTTTTCCAACCAATCTAGAATTTGTCATTATTCGTTTCACCCTAAATTATTTGCAATAAACTACTTTATTTGAGAAACTACTTTATTTGCAAGAGATTTAGAAAAAAAAACCTACTCTGACAGAAATCATAATTCGCGTGGGAAGAGAATAGGAAATCCTTTCGAGGAAGTGAAATCAGTACATAAACTGGAAATTACCCGACGTCACAGCTACAAATTTTGCAGATTATCCAAAACAAATGCTTTAATCTGTGTTATTTTTATTAAAAATTATGTAAAAGATATTATCCAAGCGTTGATTTTCCAATAATGAACCGTGATGTATTGCCCGATAGTTACAACTGCCGTTTCGTTCCAGTCACTCGGAACTAAAGGGTTTAAAAATAAGACCATTCATTTACAAAAATGCCTTTTCTTGCGAATAAGGAAAAGTATACGTTGTAGAAATAATTGATGCTGACAAAAAGTGGGTGTTGTCCTTTTTCTTCAGCATATGGTGGGTGATGGGTCAACGAACATAATTTGTTCAAAGATAAGGTTCATTATTCGAATTGTTCGCTCACCGACCAACTATTTATCA
This sequence comes from Araneus ventricosus, assembly GCA_013235015.1. Taxonomy (NCBI): domain Eukaryota; kingdom Metazoa; phylum Arthropoda; class Arachnida; order Araneae; family Araneidae; genus Araneus; species Araneus ventricosus. The sequence goes on from BGPR01021751.1 coordinate 10,181, forward strand.
AAGATTTTAATGGAAAATTTGTTTAATTTGGTTAGGAAACTCGCTTCCCTCAAATTTAAATCAAAACTGCTTGCTGCATTTATATATTCGCAATAACATAAATATATTTTACGTGGTTTTTTGTGGCGAGAACAATTCTTGATACTCCTCTCCTTATAAGCTACAATAATATCGGCTTTAAAAAAAATAAGTCCAAAAATCCACAAAAAAAGTGACACACCTCTCACTTTTGACTTCGTTTATATAGACAGTCATATTGTTATCCTCGCGAGTTCGCCGATGGCACTGGAAAAAAATCTCACTCTCTTCTGTTCATCCCACCTGTGGCAGTGAAAATAGATGACAAATACAATTATACAAATATTATCTTTCTTTTGTTTTGTTCAGTGAGATATTAGTCCACCGAACATAAAATTCTTTAATGAAAGTCTTCTTTACACAAACTGTTCACTAATCACTCACTCACTGTCCTTCATAAATAGTCTTGTTACTCTATAAAAACGTTGTCAATATGACCGACCCTCTAGCTGAGTATCCCGCGATTTCCGAGAGATAGCGTGTTTACCTTCATCGTTTCATAATAAATCGCTTCATTTCAAAAGTATTTGGATGTATCTACGATATACGTTGCATTGAAACAGCAATTTAAGAAATAACCATCTTAACACGGACGTTTTGCTGCCATTCTCTTGAATTGCGCCGAACCGTTTACTTCCTACTGCGAACAGTTTTCATGATACACTAGATAAAAAAGATTTTGTTCAGAAAAAGCAATGATTTCTCATAAAGAGAAACCAGACGAAACATTTGACCCATTCGTAACAGTTAATTTTATTTTCCAGGAAATGCGAGGAACACATGTCCCATGCGTGAGATTCAGCACGGAATAACTGTCATTGCTTTCCAGGGATCCATAAATCTCGGTTGGAATCGCTATTGGGCCATTTCTTTTCCTGTTTTCGCACTCAACAGGGCGTTGTGCGGGATTACAGGTTCGCGGTCAATAAAGTTTCGCCATTACTACACCACTCCTTTGAAAGCAACAGCAAAAAAATCCCAAGCATTGTTTCGGATTACAAGCAACTGCATCATTTTTTAATCAGTGGGATTTTAAAAATACCGACTTTGTGAGTAATTTTAGGGTTTGCTTTTGTACGGTTCATTAACTTCCCGATACAGATTGAGAACTTGGGGTCGAACCTTGTTAGAGTCCTAGCATGAGATAACGTGGATTGGCTCATAAGCCGATGTATCACCGTTTTAAACCTCTTGGGTCGGACAGTGGCAATTGCTATCTTTATATGGAGGAATATTTCATGATGTTTTATATTGCAGTTTTTCCTACGAGTGGAAATTCAGGTCAGAAAGTGTTTCACATCACATCTTCATACAGGTTTAAAATTCCTTCATGCGCGACGGACCCAAGAAGCACATAATTCACGTTTTTTAAACCATTTTTAGCTTATTTTTCAACTTCACGTTTAGAGATTTAAAACCATTTGAGTGTCGAATGCCTTTTGCCATCTAACGTGACATTATTGCGATGTCGGTAGCGTAAATCCTGTTATTTAACTGATCCCATTCAGAAAAGACCAAAAGGGATTATCCGTACCCCTTTAATACAGCAAATGGTTTGAATAATTCTATATATATAAACTAATTTACAACAAAGAGATTCTCAAAGCCATTGCGGGTCGCTCCTTTCACTTTCGACCCCTTACGTCAGTTGTCATCTTCGTACATCCCTTTGCCTTTCGCAGCTGGGGGTCGGAGAAAGTTCGCGGAGGACGTCATTCTGGACGACACTTTCTGATTCGGGAATATATTGCAACTTCGATTCAGCTTGGGGTCCATAGAATACCCGAGACGTGCACTTGATTTTTGTATCGAAATGTGGTGTATCTGAAAGACTTTATTTCAATATCTGAAAGACTTCATTTCAATTTTTAAGTTAAGAAATAGGATAATTCGTTAGTAGTTCATATAAACGGTATATATATTGGTGGAGTCGAGACTTGAGCTTACGTTCCTCCTGTTTAATACGCTGCAGCACAATTTTGGTATTAAAATCATAGCCAGAAACGCGTTCTTTTTTTTAAAAAGCATATAGGACGGTTATAACCGTCATTTTTGGCAAATTGTTAAGATAAAATCTCGCAATACAAAAACCATCACTGTAGGATATTAGAAGAAAAATTTTGCACAAAATAGAAGACAAAAATTTAAATCTTGGTCTTCATAAATGTCAATAACAATACTCTATTCCAATTCTATTCAACAATTAAAAATAAATCATTTTTAGGCAAAATTCGTCTAATGAAATTATACGAAATACTCATCTCAATTCGCAAGCAAACCTGGAAAGAAAGTCTTGTATTTAAAAAAAATGTTCTGTTTATTATGCCACAAAAAAATTAGCTTACCTCACTAGGTTTATGCATCTCTTTTTATAAAAACAGATGGTTATTCACAAAACACTGTATAAGGTAACAAGGAAAAGCAACAAAATTTTTAACATTTATATGCTAAAACATCTTCGAATTCAGAGTGTCTAGTTAGAAAATCCGAGCTGATTTTTTTGTGTGTGTGCTACATCTCAAGCTCTCATTTCTTTCCGCAGTGTCACGAGATAAACAAGGAACTCGCACGGTTTGCCTGGAGAGAAATTTATTCCCTTATTGAACATCAATATCATTATCCAAAATGATTGCAGCTTTTTTGTTAGAAGGGTTTCATTACACTAGAACTACCAACATTTTACACGTACCCACTTTCTTCAGAGTCTCAGAATGGCTCGTTTCCAAAAAAACTGATTATGAAATGCAAGCAAATTATTTTTGTAATTTTTAATTTCTACTATACCGACACATTGTGTGCGGGATACGAATTAGATGCAAGCTGAAATAAAAAGAAACCGTAACTCCGCTCTCTCTAGACAATGTTAATACCATAAAAGAATAAGTGGACGTATTCTGCTGCCAACATGTCCAACTTATTTAAACTAGTTAGAAAGTCAAATTCTTGAATTAAAATTTTGATGTTGGGTAAGTCGAGAAAAACGTATTTTTACTTTCCCGCTTCCAAAGTGCTAAGTAAAGAAAGAATAAGCATTGTAAATCGCCAAAAAATTAGGCGTTGAAATTATCACAAATCTTCACCTCTCCATGAGTCTGAAGAGAACATTTTTGGAATGACGTCTGTCTGTGAACAAGATAACTCAGAAACGAAACGGCTCGACGAATGAAATTTCATTTGAGGTTTCTTGCAAGTCCAAAATTGCACATTTCTCTCGAATTTTTGAACGAAATCTGTCCAATGGGAGTCTGTTTTCGGCATACGCTTTTATCACTAGAAATAAAGATCTGCATCAAATTTTGGACCAAATCCGTCAACTACCTGTTTGTCGGCCCAAGTGTATGAAGTGGAGGCTCCTGGGGGGTATGCCCCCCCCCCCAGACCAGAATTCTTTATTTTATTTAAAAGCTTTATTTTATCTACAGCTGTTTTTTCTTAATCTCCCTTTAAAAAAAGTGACAACTTCAAAGTTCAGTGACAAAAAAGGGATTTCTTCCTGGCTTTTGACAGGCTCGAAAATGTTCCTACTTGTGTAGTCATTCCACTCGGATTTGTAGGGTTGACGCGGTCAAAAACATGTTTTTGCTAGTTATTTCATTGTGTTTTTTATTAAATTATTGTGTTCTTTATGATTATTATGGTCAGGTGAGTAAAGTCTGTAAAGTTAAATTGTTTTGGTTTATATAAGCCACAAGTTTTGACATTCGTCACGACAATGCGAAATTTTTTATACAATTTTATGCGGGTTAAAATAATTTTAGCACATATCGGTATGTATTAATTTTGATGGTAAAAAAATATAGGTACTGCATAGAATTAAAATTATACGCTTTAATAATAGTTGCATCGAATATTAAAAATTCGGTTTTGTAAAGATTTTTAAAAAACTACTAAATCTAGCCATTTTGTTCCCCTCTAAGGTTAAATAGAAGCTTGTTTTTTTTCTTGACTTTTTATAATTGATCCTAAATGAAGCCATTCTTTAAGTGTCGGTTTAGAGATAAAAGGAAGTATCGACATTGCCCCGATTTACTCCACGTAGGTTAGAAACTTTACAAAATACGGTTCAAATTTTTACAGAAAGAAGTGCTGTTAATAAGTCACGGAATCGGAGAATTCTAACGAAAACAGACTCAAATTATTTAAACGCGGCGCGACTTCCGATTTTTTTTTTTTTTTTTCGTTCTCTTACAGTTTTAGCAAAACTTTTAAATCGAGTTCAGCCTTAAATTTTTTGCTGAAAATTTATCTCATTCGTATATCAGGTCGTAACCTGTAATAAAATATCGGTAATATGTTCAAAGCTATTTAAAACACAGCATACGCGAAAAGTCTTATTTGCCACTAGTGATAATGTTTAAAATAGTACTTTTCATTAACAAATATTTCAAGAATTTGAAAATAATTCTTGAAATTTAAGAATAGAATTCTTCTCTATTATATTTACGTTTTTTTTCCTTTGGTAATTGACCAGAAAAAAAAAACCAAGTTTATTATCTCTAGAATACGGGTTAACAGCTGTAATTCGAAAGCAACTAGCATCGACTATATGTTCCGAGATGCTGATTGTCACGTTTCTGGCGATAACAGCAGACGTTTTACAACTTCTCGTCTTGCACAAAACAAGAGCTATAAAACGTTTTGCTCTTACAAATCCCGTGCATTCTTGAGCAATCATGTACAAATACTACTGCATTCTTGTTAATAATCCTCAAGAACCAAGAAAGGCTGCTGTTGTTGAAAATAAATTTGCTCGTATAAAAATTCGAGTTCGAATTGTAATCAGCTGCTATGTTGCAGGTCGACGGAGGTTGTATTTCCGTGTTAGAGTAATAAAATTGTTAGGAAATTCTGCATTTTAAGCTACGAAGCTTGCATCTTTTCTAAATTGTTTCTCGTACCTTTACTCTAAGATTCCAAGCATTCTTTCTTTAAGATTTTTACGTCATTTCTTTGAGCTAGTCACTTCACTTGACATCCATATCAGCAGCTATTTAATCGGAATCGTATGACGTTGTCTATTCGATTCCCGCTGCTGATATGTAGATCTGATTATTAGCAGAGTATATATACTTGTCTACTATGTCATTTAAGAGAAAGAGAAAGGAGGTACGGTCTGCAGGTCCTCTAAGCATTCACTCCTCGGAGTGACTTCAGTGCCATGTAAGCTGTTGCTGTACGTATAAGATATAGGACGAGTATCAACCTTGTTAAATGGAAATGTGATCTGTAAATATGTTCTTAAATGTGGTCGTCTAAATAAATGCCTCTTTTAACTTATACGGTTCATCATTTTTGAAATGCTCCATCTCATAGAAATTCCACTGCATGCAATAAGCCAGGACGCTTTTAGCTTATTATCCAGCAGCTCTTCAATAACTAGTGTTACTCAAGCTGCCTGTCTCTACTTTACGAGACTAACAAGTGATATTGGCAAACTCGCTTCCTGTGCCTAACAAAAATCGTTTACGATATGCAGCAATGTAATTTGTGAACGGATGTCGCTACAGTTAAGAGAGTGGTGTCTAAACATAGGCAAGCGAGTAGAACTACACAATGAAATCACTCCCAAAATCTCTATCCAGTGGCGTAGATAAAGAGGGGGACGGTCCTCTCGGGTGGCACTTCGAAAGGGGCTTCAAAATCAGACATGCAGGAAAGCAATTTTATGACCAAAAGCAGCGGCACTAGATCACTCGTTGTGTAGACAAAAAAATAACTAGTGTAATTGATTCGTATTTTTTGCCGGTATATTTGCCGATATGTGAAAGAAAGATTGTGTTGGTCGCGCGATTTCGCAACCTAGCGGGGGCGTCAAACGGTGAATTACGTTGCTAATAAACTGTTTTTTTCCTGGAATTTATTTTTCTAATTTTGAGGTTTATGTGCCCTTTGCAAAGGAAGGGTGGCATGTTGCAAGTTCGCCCCTGGCGACGCAAGTTGCAACTACGCCACTGCCTCTAGCTGCGAAACTTTGCGATCCCATCTCGCAGACTATTAGATATGGGGGAAAATCAATTAGAAAGTTGTTCAGCATCGTCGATTTAGTCAGAAATGCCCCTCTATGTGCAAGAATAATGTAAACCGATAAGTGCGGATGTCAGTTCGGACGATTCGCCTCATTGTTCCGGTAGAGAAGTAAGCAATTGCGTATTGCCTACTTCTCTGGAACGAAATCAGTACAAAGTGCCGGAGGTCAGATTCCATAGATCACAATGTGAATATAAAAATGTCCGATTGATGATGATAGTAAAAATTTAAAATATTCACCTTGAAATAATACCACAATTTCAATGGACTTTTATTAAACCTTAAATTGTGATGCCCGATCTCCACTCGTGCATCAAATTATGGCGATTTTAACTTATAAAATTAAGTATTTCATAGACGTTATCATTCGATACAAAAATAGCCGGTAATCCTTTAACATCTCGAGTGCTCTACGGACTCGCACAGGGGGGTCATCTAATTAGATGATAGAGAACGAGGGGTTAATCAAAATTTCTATGAATAAAATTTTTGTAAATAGTGGTTATATTTTCCATTATTTTGTATTCATGCGATACTACATTGCATTTATTTATTGCTATAGAAACGTATTTTAAAAAACAAATACCCAATTTTATCGGAATTTGAGTCGAAACAACTAAAGTAAACTCCTCCATAACCGAGTTTCCATAAAATTTGTCCAACAGAGTAACAAAATTGAAAGAAATACGATACATAAAAGTAAGCGAGAGTTAGGATGTGAATAACGGTGCCTCATTGTCGAGTGTGACACATGGTCATTCTGAATGATTGAAAATAGTATGACGATCATGAAACTGAAGATTTTATCATCAAATATGATGCTGAAGTCATCTTAAGTTCCGAAGACTTCACTTTTAAAAGACAAACTTTTAACATACTTCTTTATTGGTTGAATTTTTATTTGTGAAGACTTAACTCTTGAATAAAAAACGGGTTTTCCGAGTGGGAATGTTGAGAATCAAAAACACATATCGTCGCATTAACAAGCAACACCATCTATCTCAATTTTTTTGAAATTTCAACGAGGAAGAAAATACTCAATTTTTCGCAACCAAAACGAATATTTCTGAATGTTTTTCACATCCGATATGAAGATGAGATCGCATGTTCCTACCAGATGTGAAAAATATTCAGAAATATTCGTTTCGGTTGCGAAAAATTGAGTATTTTCTTCCTCGTTGAAATTTCCAAAAATTGAGATAGGTGGTGCTGCTTGTTAAGAGACGATATGCACATTTGCCAGTGTCATACATCGAAGCCTTTGAAACCAATGAAGACTTTTCAAGCAATAGCAGTTCGGTGTCGGATGCAAAGCGAGCGAAGCGAATCGCTCTTATTACAGACACAACATGCGTTCAACATAATTACAGACCAGAACGAAACATGCGAAATTCACTCGATCCAGAGACGGCTCCCATGCGGCCCAAAAGATTTGTGTGTCGTTCGCGATCTACTTCTCAGAAGTTTCACGATTGCGCCCAGGCAAAAACAACTTTTTATTTTGTTGTTACTTTTGGCGAATCAAAAAGTTTGCATTCCCATCCTATACTGTATTTCTAGATAGCATTTTAATGCAAAATGTTTTAAAAATAGACTAGAAGGAGGGAAAAAAGAGCAAAAATGAAAGTAAAGCGTGAAAATTGTTAGAGGTTTGACACAGTAACACTTCATTAGCTTTGTGATTTCCGGTATCAGTTGATTGCTAAAGCTCTACCGATTAAAATTCTTTCAAACTTTTATGAACTGCTCTCTGAGCGAAACACGACTATAATCAGGTAAAAGTCGTGTTAACAAGTTAAGAAAAAAGTTGAGAGCTACCAGATCATAGGTAAATGATGTAAACATGCGTTTCAACGCATCTCAGAGCCGCTGAGAGAGTTCTACGATGTTAATACTCGAGCAGGCGCGCATATGCAAGAGACACTTGCATTGTGCATCGTATTACATCCTCACATCGTTCTTTTATAAATTTAGTGCAATTTTTATTTATCTGATCTTTGTTTAGTAATGGATCTAATAGATAAATAAAAGTTATTTTTGGAAAACAACGGGATATAAACATGTAATACAATGCACGATATAAAGTACCTCCTGCATACGCGTGACTGCTGGAAGGTTAAACAACTTTCATTTTAACCTTTTGCAGTCGAGACTTTTTCACTCGGGCGAACCAGCAACTCGAGATGTTTTTCGGTGACCTGGGTGAATTTCTTGCCTCTGACTTAAAACGATTACACATACAAATTAATGTATAAAATTTTTATATTTTAACATTTTATCTGTCTTTACCTGCCTAAGAAGATAATTTCTTAAATATTAATCCTTTTGCCACGATTGTCAAATTCGAACTGATCTCGGAAGGTCGACCGTCGAGAGCCAAGCCTGGGTCTCTTCCGAGACGACTAAAATCTGATGTCTCCAGTGCAACACACACAATGGAGAAAGAACGCAAGAGCTATTTCAAACGCCGCGCCAGGTCAACCAGCGGGAGTGGTCTCCCCTAAACTTTCTCGTATACTCCTAACACATGTAGAGAAAACTAGAATAATAAAAGGCGTCAAATAAACTTCCGTCGCAAGTAAACCAAAGTTGGAACCACGCGTGGTTTGAAGGATCAAAACAAATTCAAATCCTCTGCTCATTCTTTTGCGCAACAGGACCTGGCGAGACTCCCTAAATGTTTGCTTCCTTACAAAATCACTCCAGAATTTGTTTTTTGGCAAACTGCCAAGTTTCGGAGCGTCCCTTCCTTGCACAGGCATTGGCACTAGTAGGCATGCGCAGGGAGTTTCAAAACTGAACAAGTATGCGATTATACAGACCGACAGACAGTCAATCCTTTGACGGATTTGGCCCAAAATTTTATACGTACCTACATTCATGACGATAAAACTGTGTATAAAATTTTATCCATCTGGCTTTTCAAGTTTTTGAGTTATAGCGTTCGCATGACCCCGAACATGCAGACAGACAGACTTCCCGTTGACGGATTTTGTCCAAAATTTGATAGAAACCTACAAATTATGTTTAAAGACCACATACCAAATTTCATCCCCGTAGCTCTAATAGTTTTCGAGTTATCGTGTTCACAGACACACACACAGACAGACATAATTCCAAAATTGTGTTTTTCGGACTCAGGGAGGTCTAAAACGTGGAGATTCGTCAAAATCTCGAGTTCGAATTTTTTGACGATTACAATACTTTCTCTTTGTATACTTCGTATACGAGAAAGTAAAAAGCATTCCTGTCAACACCACATCTCAATTTTTCAATCTTTGAGATAAGAAAATCTCATCTACATTTGAAGGGATGACATTCTGCATTTCATAAGATTGTACCCTAAGAGATTAGGAACTCACTCGAAGGAAATTAAATAGTCACTACCGCACATCGAGTTTCTGCTTCAAACAAGTGGTGAGGGAGTCGCCTCTCGAGTGCGAAGGGTTAAATGTGAAGTTTCAATACACAGAACATAGATAAAAGGCATTTAAAACCAAATTCTGTTCAAATATGTAATTTACTTTTAAATGTATTAGGACCATATTTCAGTGCTATTTGTTGAAGTGTAAAGATACACCCCATTACAACCGTATTTGTCACCGACTAGAGTAATCTAGAGAGAAAAGTTCATTGTTCATATGGAGGGTAGAGAGTTAAAAGTGGACCAAGTCCATTTCTGAGGAAAAGAATCTTAAAGTTGACTGATTTTGAAATAACAGTGGCGTTCTAATTGCGCTTGCTGCCTGGTGGATGCAAATTGAACTATGAATATGACTTACACAGAAAATATAACCTTTCCCACAATACCGTGGCAGTGTTGATGCAAGATGGGCAAAGCATGGCTTTGATTCACTTTTACTCTGAATCCATCATATATGATGAATTGCGAAATGGCATGCTAAGTAAATGACAAACTGCTGAAAGCAGACTTTCACAAATAATAACAGAACTGGCACGACAATACTAGTTATTACAAAAGACGCTCAATGGCTTATCATTTTTAGAGACATATTTCTTCATCATTATTCTGTAATTGGGCATTGCAAGGTGTATGTGAACTTAGATGAATCATTTATGAAATACAATTCTGCACAAACATCTTTAAAAATCAACACACGAGTTTTCTTTTCGCGCAGTTTTTGATTTAAACAAATATGCGATCTTTTTTAGAATTCGAAATAAAAAAGAAGATATTGTCAAAGCTGTTTACCATTTTTAAGCAAAATACTTTGCTTCAAAAGCAGATATTTTTTTTTTTTCGTTTTATGCAATGTTTTTTTCACGCTTGGGATTTTTCATAAAAATTCAGCGAAATAATGTTAAGTCCTCAAACATTTGCTGAAACCAATCATCCATTGATCAATCACAACACTCAATAAGCAGAAAAACATCGGAATTTCCTCTTCACATCTGGCTACATTTCAATGATTGAGTAAAGTATTCATTTCTTAATGACTTGGATGTTTTTAGATTTAGATGTTTTTAAAACTTTTTCTGGTTAGAGATGAAAAGATATTTGTTCTCACACAAACTATCATGGCGTTTATTGCTAGATATAATGAAAAGCATTTCAAATAAATTAAACCTATTCACCTGCCAGCAACATTTAGAGCACAGCTAGACTCGGCTCTACGAGATATCTCGTAGTTGGCAGTGAATGGGTTAATAAATGTATGAAATCTACTGTCATATTTGGGATTTTATATATCTCTTGTTTTAAAATCAAAGATAATTGTCTAAGCAGTTAACTTTTGATGATAAGTTAATATATAAGCAAATTTTACACACGAGAATCGTTCAACGAATAATTCGCATTCAAAAATTTCTTTAACCCTCTGAGCACTGAATTATTTGAAGATTTTTATGCCCATGGGACGGATTTGTCGCTATATGGATTAATATGTAAAAGTAATACATTTTATTTGAAACATGCTTATATTGGTGATATAAATATATTTTTGAAACAGCATTTCAGTTACAAAATATAAATAAATATATAAATGAAACAAAATATAAATATTTATATAGAACAAGAACCAACTTAAAGTCTAATAATTTTGTCCGAAAGACACGACGAAAGCCGCGACACTGCACGTCCTCACGAAAAGTGCCGAAAAATTATTTTAAGATGTTGAATATATCAACGACAAGGTTTTGTTTCGTTAGAATTTGATACCGTGTGGTATTTTTCAAAACATGTCGGTAAATGCAAAGGCACCTGGCATTGTTTGCATTGCCAGGTGGTTTCTTTTCTTATTTTATGTTTATAACATACGCGACACCGTTTTGTAGGGTGTTTCTTTAATTCTGTTGCCGGAATATTCTCCGGAAAATGGGCCCAATTTTTCACTTGCAAACGATGTGGCGCATCGCTACTTGTAGGACGCCCACGGATATTATAATTTGGCAGGACCACTTGCGCCAATAATTCTTAAATTCAGATGACGAGTCAGACTCGTCCACCGTAACTTCGCCCAAGTAAGCAGATGATGAGCTCACTCTTCAAATGTACCCAAAGGGTTAATTTCATCTGCTCCGAAGGGAAACACGAAACTGATTGGTTTCGACACAGGTTAGTCAATCGATTTGTTTTCCTTCCCCTCAATTTTCTATTTTTTAAACAATTTTCTTTGGATATTCACGTCGAGGAAATATTTTTGTTTGTCAATACCTATTGTTTAATTTTACATTTCATCTTTTGTTACAAATGCGATTTAGATAAATTGTTAGATATTACTATTATTACTTCTGGCACTAAATGGTGGTTCTAATGCCATTTTGTCTTGCGCATCTCGCCAAGTACATGAGACAAAGACTCAAATTAGAGGGGAAGTGTAGCATTTTCTTTTGGTCAAAGCAACACAAAGCTTCTAAATTAGAAGATAGAAAGTTGACTCGGCTTTTATAAATGGGATATTTCCTACTGGACATCGAGTGGGAATTGACTCACATTTGTGTTTCTCTTGGTGGAAAGCCTCCAGCAACCAGCTCCACCAGCAACGAGCAAATTCGATACTAAAGTGCAAGTCGCTCTACCATTTTTTGACTAAGCTCGAGGACAGAAACCATAATCTTCTTCCTCGGATTTATGTTCTTCGGCCATGCCATACCGTAACCCACTAGGCCACTGTTAGCCTAGCACTGGTGTAAGAGATCAAAGCCAATAACAGTTTATTGTAATTTGCGTCTCGTTGTGAAGCTACGCGAGAGCCATTTTGGAAGACAACAACTCATTTCGAGCCGTACTGGGAATGCGAGGTCGATACTCCAAGCCAACACTCTCAAGAACTTCCACTCTAACATCAAGGCGCACATGCACTTGCGAGTCGAACGTTAGCAAGTGTGGACGGGGTTTTTGGTTCGCGAACCAAATCCTGTCGGGTTTTCGGCGAACACAAAGGGATTCGCAATTCACGTCGGGAGTTGTTCAAGTGTAGTTTGTCGTTTCCTGTGAACTTCCTTCGAACATGGAAAGTCAAATCTGCAAAGACCTCCTCTCCATTGTGAACTAACTAGCGAAAATTGATGGTTCGAGGTGGATCATCTCCTCTCCCGTGGTTCGTCGCGAAAATAAATTCTTTAAACGGATCGTTATCGCTATGCGAACCGTTCGATTAGCAAGTGCATACGTCACTTTAGGATGATTGATGTCCGAAAATAAGTTTAAAGTACATTAGTCTCTCGTATACTATGGATCTCCCATGGAAGTCCATCTTACACCAATCCAGAAGTCGAGACTTTGTCACCACACAGTAATGGCAGTAGGCACGGGGCGACGTTCTGTCATCAGGCCACCGCAACCCGAAAGATTTTTATGTAGACAGTCCCTTTTGTTTTAAAAGTGCTATTCAGATGAGCCGCTTAAACACAATATGGCATTCTCCCAATTTCCACTCCACTCTAACATTAGGATACTCGATGTCCGAAGATAAATTTAAAATGCACCAGACTCGCGTATCGTCGCTTAACATTCAACACCACATCTCAATTTTTCAATCTTTGAAAGAGGAAGAAAAAACTGAATTTTTCGCAAACAATAACGAATATTTCCGATTTTTTTTTATTAACATCTGGTAGGAACATGCGGTTTCATATTCCTACCAGATGTGAGAATTATGGAAAATTGAAATAGGTGGTGTTTTTTATTAAGCGACAATATACTGTGGAACTCCCATGAAAATCCACGATCCAGAAGCCGAGACTCTGACACCAGGCCACCGCAACCCAAAATACTTCCAAGTAAACACCTACTGTATTTTCTTTTATATATATAAATCGGTTATTCAGATGAGCCGCTTAAACGCAAGTAAATTTAATACTCGACTCTGATTGCACAAGAATTTTAGTTTAATAAGAATCACGTTTCCGAACGTGTGTGGTTCAATCTCGGAGAACCGTCTTTCCGTACTGAACTGACGAACAGCCACTGGTTCTTCGTCTCAAGTGTTTCACCGAGAAGGTGAAGGCAGGGAATCCTTCGGCCAGCGTGACTCGCGAATCGCGGAGTCGTGACACAAACCTCAAGAAAGCGCTCCTTGCATTGCGCAGAACAATTAGAGCAGAGCGCGCGCGCATGAATTGCTTCGATGCCACTCCAGAGAAAACTCGACAAAAAAGTGGGTGGGGAGTTGATGACCTACCCGAGGATGAATTAAATATCACTCAGAAAAGGAACTCGGACCGAACTAAGAAAGACAAGTTGAAATTTTTATCTTGCTTCTTTTGTACGAATGTTACCTTTCGTATCAAAACGCGTTGCAAGAACTACTTTTTAACAAATGTAAGAATGCGTCTAATAAAGGTTTCGACTTTTTTAGATATCACGCATTTTAGATAAGCAGCTGCAAAAAGAAACAGTTTGCTGAAAAAAAGAAAAGATTAAAACTGGGCCATTAAGTAAAACATGCGCATTATTTGTTTTCTCGATAAGACAAATCCTTTTTTTACCTTCTTCCGAGATATTCGTTTAAATTTTTCCGAACACAGTAGTAATATTCATTTTCAGATGTTCAGTTTAGTGTTTTAAATGAAAGACAATCGGTGGTGTAGTCGCAAAATAAGCAGTGCCGGAACGCTCTGACCTGGGCGACATAAATCGCGCTGTTTTAAGGACGTTTTACACGATTTTTATTTATTTCTCGTAAAAGAAAACAGTGCCGGAACGGCGTTCCGCCTCCACTACATCCCTGACGACGAAGTAATTTTTTAAACCAGTGTTTCCCACCCTTTTCTTTTCCATGCCCTACCTAAGCCTTTCTAAAATTCTTCTGCCTCCTTCGAAACATACACATAATTTTAAATATTCAAAAATTGAATTGTTCACTGAAGAGACTTAAATAATAGGATTTAGGAAGATACCACTAGGAAACTGTTGAAAAACACTTGAAGTAAACTACTAAAACATATAATGGAGAACTGAATTCAAGTACGAAACAACTTTAATGATAGATTTTTTCTATATTTTAATTGTTAGTAATTATTTAAATTTACTGCGATTTTTGCACTTTATGCTTGCTGCAAATTTTATGTTAGATTCCAGTTTAGTTAGATTAAGTGTCGAGTCTCCCCATTCGTTGTGTTACATCCAGCCGATTTCTTTCTTTTTTTTCATTTTCGAATTGTCCTCCTTAACAATGTCCCCCCCCCCCCCCCGTGGGGCGTGAGCCCTACATTGGGAAACACTGGTTTAACCCTCTGACTCCTAAGCCGGCCGTAACCGGCCATGCAACTTCTATACTACTGGGGCGGATTTCGGCCGGCTGCTGTTCCGAAAGGGAGAAGGCACTTGAGTGAATGGTCATTAAAGGGACCCTTAGGGAGGAGAGGAGAGATGAAAGGCCTGCCATTTATATCTCCCACCACCCGTAGTGAGGAGAAAAGGAGGAACGGGGAGGACGGCGAAACCATTCCACAGATGAATTAGTAAACAAACCTCCGTATACAGCTGTAGTCAGATTTTGAAAACGCTTAGTAGTCAGAGGGTTAAACGACTAAGTTTCATTTTGAATGGTGCTAAACCAGCTTGTTTCAAATTTCTGCAATTCTGGTGCCAACTATCTATGACAATTTTAAACATACTCGCGCATAATAAACTTTAAAATTTTAAATAATTATCATCAAAATAATTTTCGTTACTTATAAAAATTAAATGAAAAGATTTTACAGATTTTGCACTGAAATTTGCTCTTTAAATTCAGTCTCCCTTTCCAATTCCTCCTCAGCGTTCTTTTCAATTAAAAAGAAAGCTCGCTGTAGTATCTGCAAGGCCTTAAAAGTCATCTCACTCCAGCGTTGTGTGTTAATTGAAATTCACATTGTATAAGTGAACATTCCAGCTATACATTCTTATAAAAAAATTAAAACGAAAATTGATTGCTAAGTGAAAAGACAATTTATCGATAAAATAAACCATTTCTTAAACATTTAAATTATTCTATAAAATACGCGATGTCGAACAGGTCTGACAACTTAAAAAGTCTCGTGGCATTTCCCATAAATTATATTGCATAACCTACGAAATAAACCACAGTTTTAGTAAGCTATAAGTTTAACTAAATTTCACTTCAAAATATATATTTTGAAAAAAAGAATTATTCAAAATACATATTCTGCGATACATATATCATTTTAAAACATGAGATTTCTTGTACGTTCTCTTCTTCCAGTAAAAAAAAGAACTTCCGTAACTTTGAGAAAAAAATATCCCTCTTGTAAAAATAATTCTTCTCCAAAAGCGAAACAAACCCGCATAAATCTGACAGTTTTATTACGGAAGCATCATCAAACGGTCGGGGTTGCCATGACAATCCCGTGTCAACAGCG
>BGPR01021752.1:0-26106 GCA_013235015.1 Araneus ventricosus
ATTGATTCAGGCGCTAATGTAAGTTTAATTCAGCCACACATTGTTGATCAAATCAAAACAAAAACTAAGGTTGAGTATATTTCAAGAATGGTCAGAATTAAAACAATAGATAACACAGTTGTTCCTTACATGTCAGCAATTAATTTAAAATTCAAAATTGAAAAAAAATGGTTTTCGAATCAATTTTTTGTCACGTTAAACTCTTGGAATGCTCAGTATCATGCTATTCTTGGTTATGATTTCTTACAAAGAAATAAAGTTGTCATAGACACTGTAAACAAACAACTTCTAGTTGGTAATCAAAAATTTGATTTTGAGGAAAATTCTCCCACCAATGTTTGTAGTGAAACTACTGATTATGACATATCTGAAAGTGACAAAAACAAAAAAGAAAGTTTTGAGCAAATTAACAACAATTTTGGTGAAAAAGTTAATGTCAGCGAGGAAACTTTTCATGCGCTTAATGTCAAAATAGCCAATAATATTACAGTTCAGCCTTTTTCAACAGAAATTATAAATTTAAAAGTTCCTAAAAATATTGCAAAAAACAAAGATCTAATTTTTATTCCAAAGAAAAATAAACTAGGTTATTTAATCAATGAATCTCTAAATGTTCCCACTAATGCTAATCTTTTTCACACCATAATTGAAAATAACACAAATAAAGTCATTCATGTTAGAAAGAATACAATTATGGGCAAATTGTCAACATTTGATGTTAATGACATCATGTCTCCTTCTGAATCTGAAATTTATCAAATTAACAACTTAAACTTAAATGAAATTCATAAAATGCGCAGAGACGAGTTACTCAAATCTGATTTTAAACTTGATCATCTTAATGATAAAGACAAAAAAGACATGCAAGATTTACTTCTTAAAAATTATAAGGTATTTTCAAAATCTTACAAAACTCTTGGGGAAACTTCAGCAGTAATCCCAGAATTTTCTCTCCTGCATAATTTTCCTCTTCAAACAAAACCTTATTCCATTCCTCTCATGGCTAAAAAATATGCTCAGCAAGAAATTAACAATCTTTTAGAGGCAGGTATCATTGAACCATCTTCTTCGAGTTATTGTTTTCCTGTAATTTTCATTAAGAAAAAACAAAATCCTAATGACAGTAATTCTGAACCTAAATTCAGAATGGTTGTAGATTATAGACTTCTTAATAGCATAACTGAAACATTCAAAATTTGTCTTCCAAAAATTTCTGAAATTATTAAAAACATTGCAGGTAGAAAAATTTATTGTGTTTTGGATTTGAAGTCAGCTTTCTTCCAAATAAAATTGAGAGATGAGGATAAGCGAAAACTTGCATTCTGTACAGAAATGGGTAATTTTCAACCGACCAGACTTCCCTTTGGCTCAAAAAACAGTACATCTTATTTTCACACACTAATTTCAAAATGTTTAAATGGTATCACAGGTAAAAATGTGCAATTTTTTCTTGATGACATTATTATTGCAGCAGATTCCCTATGTGAACTTAAAGTAACTTTGCAAACAGTATTTGATAGACTCACAAAATTTAATCTTACTTTGGATCCAGCCAAATTGCAATTGTGCAAACCAGAAATTACTTATCTTGGTTTTGATTTAAATGCTAATGGTTTTTCTCCATCAGAACAGAATGTAAACAAAGTTACAAATTTTCCTAGGCCAAAAAATTTAAAGCAGGTACAAATGTTTTTGGGTATGCTAAATTATTTTAGAGGTTTGATTTATGATTATGCAGGTATTGTTGAACCGTTGGTAAAGTTAACAAAGAAAAATACTCCATTTGTTTGGTCAGTTGAATGTGAAAATGCTTTTAACACTGTGCAGGAAATCATTCTCAAAAAACCTACGTTAAAAAACTTTGATCCAAATTTGCCTATTTCATTAATTACTGATGCGAGTAAAATTGCTATTTGTGGTATATTTTTGCAAAAGAAAGACAATGTTTACTATCCTTTAGAATTTTTTTCTAGAAAATTAACACCAGCAGAATGTAAATATCCTTCGATACGAAGAGAATTGCTTGCTATTTATGCTTCGGTCAGACATTTTCATGATCAATTATTGGGAGAAAAATTTGAACTCTTAACTGATGCTAAACCATTAACTGAATATCAAAGTCTTGACAAAAAGCCAGAAATAGTTGCTAGGTGGTTATTGTATTTAGGTACTTTTTCATTCACTCCCACTCATATACCTGGTAGTCTAAATCCCGCTGATTTTCTATCCAGAGTTGTGGAAGAAAATTCTTTAAATGTAAACAACATCACTCTTTTTCAACCTAATGATAAACTTTCCATGCAAAACATTTCAATTGAACAAAAGCAAGATGTAATTTTAAGCAAAATTATGAATGATTTATCTGTCAACAAACAATGTAAACAATATTTTCTTGATGTTAATTCAGGTTTGTTAATGATAAAAAATGCACATAAAAATAAAAAGAAAATTGTAAATAGAATTGTAATTCCTAAATCTCTAATTAAAGTTTGTATTGAAACCGCCCATGCTCCACATTTTGGTGTTAGGAAAACTTTTGAATTCATTAGACATAAGTATCAATGGAAAGGTATGTACTTAGATACAAAAAATTTTTGTGAGCATTGTGAAAAATGTCTAGAAAACAAACCAAAAGCCAAATTAACTCAAACACAAATGATTCCCAAAAGAAATCTTGCACCAGGTCAGTGTATTGCTATTGATGTCGTTGGTAAACTTCCTAGGTCCACCGACAACAAAAATTTTATATTAACTATAATTGATCACTATAGTAGATATTTAGAAGCCTATCCTTTACAAAACATCACTTCCAGAACTATCATTAATTGTTTAAACAAATATTTTGCCAATTTTGGTCTTCCAAAATTTTTAATCACTGACAATGCCACTAATTTTATCTCGAATGAGATGGTGGAATTTTTAGACAGGTTAAATATTCAGCACAGAAAATCTTCAATATACTATCCAATGGCAAATGGTTTACTTGAGAGAGCTCACAGAACAATGAAAGAAAGTTTGGCATCAATGTGTGAGAGTACTTTTCAATGGTCAGAGAAACTTTTATTTTTCAAATTGTATTATAACAATTCAATTCATTCTGTAACAAAATTTGCTCCAGCAGAAATATTTTTTGGCAGAAAGCAAAATCTACCTTTAGATAGCTTTTTTGAACCTATTACTGTTGAAAATGAATCAAAATATCTGAAAAATATCAGAAATAATATGTGTTCCATAAGAAATGAGTTTGCAAAAAATGAGGAACAATATTTCAAAAACAATGCTCCGCACATCAAGGGTCGTAAAGTGCCAAATTTTAATTTGGGCGACAAGGTATTTGTTAAGAATTTTTCTCATCCACATGTATTCCAGGAGAAATATAAAGGACCTTTTGAGATTATAAAGATTTTAAGAAGTAATAATTATGTCATTAAGAGTCTTAAGGACAACAAAACAATGAAACTTAATGTAAGCAAAATTTTTAAACAAGAGCAGCCTAGGCCAAACCTTAGGAATTAAAGAATTGTTGTGAAAAAGAGAAAAAATTCTTTAAAAATAACATTTATGTCTATAATTGTTTTACAATTTAATTGTGATATAGAATTTTATTTACTTCTTTTTGTATTGATAAATGCCAATCATAAAAGTGTCGACACATAAAACAGATGTATTATATAGCTTTACAGAGATTACTTACAATTTTTAATTCTGTGTCAAGATTGTTATTCTGTATATGATGGTGATGTCTTCCATTTTATATCATTTTACTCATTTTGTCAGGCTGGTCCGAAAATGTAGTGAATAGGATATAGGTCTTGATAGGAGTGAAGGTGTAAGAAGTTTTATGTATAAAAAAATTATACTGCATGAATTTGCAGCCCTTTTGAGGCTATATACATCACAACTGATTGACTTTTATTTCAGGGAGTTTCAATTCTGTATCAAGACATATTTATTTTCCTATTGTTTTGAATGCTCGAAATATTTTTAAGAAATGAAGAAATAGATGAATAAATTTGAAAAAATATTTAGTATTGTGGATGAAATTGTATGGCATAATTTTTACATGGTATTATGATGTGTTTTGAGATTTTGTTGTGGTTTCTTGGAGGAGAGTGGAGAAAGTAAAAGCAAGAATGTAAATATGTATATAATTATGCAATATTTTTTAAAATTTATGTGTATAATGCTCTATGTGTTAATAGAGTAAATTTTGAAACTGTTTTCAGGAAAATGCTTCCAGTCAATTTGCAGCAAAATTTTTTCCCGTTGGGGGGGGGAGATGTTAGATTGCAAATATTGCATTAACATCATTTTTTCGGCTTTGTCAGTATTTTTAATTAATTTAATTCTTCGCCACTAAAGTTTCTTTATTTTCTTGTGGCAACTTTGGATAATTTTGAAATTCAAACGTTAATTTTAACCGTTTCATTTAATTTCTAAATTTTACTTAATTATTTAATTTGTTTTCAATTTAATTATTATTTGTCTTAACTTTTGTTGTTGTTTCCATTAAGGTTTCAACTTTATTAATTTTTAAATTCAAATTTTGCAACGGGACTATTTCTTCGCCATCTTGGCTCGCGTAAGTTTTTGGCGTCATCAGGTCTTAGGCGTCTGTATCTGGAATCGTTTTCCGTTACTTTTTGAATTCCTTTGTGATGGGCTAAGCGAGTGGTTGGTGTTGTTCCAGCTGCGGGCCCCCAGGGCCGGTGGGGCCTGGAGTCTTGTCTTGTCTTGCCTCTGATTTAATTTTCCGTTAATGTTTTTTATATATTCCTGAGTCTGAAGCTGAAGATTCTTATTATTCTTCATTGGTATTCCTAAAAGAATGCAGTATGAAGAAACTCGGTGATGAATGCTTTGAAGGACGTGATGGAAAATTTTCAACAACACTATTCCGGAACAATCTATTGTATTAAGGTGCTTTTGTGAAAGAAAGCATTTCTTTCTTTATGCCGGAACAATCCATGAACGCTGATTTTCAATGATCATCACTTTTTGCGGGATCTGCAGTGTGGGTAATGCCTACAGCATTTTTATTTTTCATCGTGGTGGTGTGTACTCTTAATCACAGAGATCGTGATCATCTTTTTAACGTTTATTCCTGCTCAACATTTTTGTTCTCATCTTCAGCTTTTTCCGATTTTGATTTTTTGAATGAGTGATGCAGGCCTAGAGGTATGGCCGAGGAAGGTGCGAAAATGTGCAAGTTGAATACCTCAAAAATATCATTAAGTGAATATAAAAAAAATTCACTTTTTCTTAAGTAATATTCATCAGTTCAAGAAGTGTTTGTGATGTTGCAGTGAAAAATGTTCATCATTACATCTCTATCAAATTTAGGTTGTCTTTTTTTACTTTGTGTTCTGAAATATAATTCTTAGGCCTGCAGTGCTAATGTGTAGCTACAATTTTTGATTTTTATTTTGTTTGATAAATGTTCATTTCTGTGCATCAAATATTATGCATATATCTAAAATTTTATGGCAGTAATTAATTTTAATATCAATAATTGTAAAATAAAAAATTATTTAAAATTTAATAAAATTGTTTTTGTTTAATTATTTTTAGCATTGTACTACCACTATATGAAAATGAACTTTTAATTATGTAGCTAGGGTTTTCAGGTCAGCAAAGGTAGGTGAATTATTTCAATATTGCAAGAATGGCTTATTATTGTTATATAATTTAATACCCAGAATTAATTAATTGTTCAATATATATTATAATTTAAATTTTATTTCTGGGCTTCTACCTTGCATTAGTATTTTTATAATTACCCTAGCAATCCCAACATTTGTATTTCAAAAAATAACACCAACAAAAACTTTTCATTGGTTTGGAATCTTCTATAAGTATCCAAAATTACATTTTACGCTTATGGTTTGTATTTCCTCTTTTTCACGTTCTGTAACTTTAAAATTTTCCAGTAGTAACCTTTGGAGCATATAATCCGAGGAAAAAGATTTCACACCAACAATTTTTTTTAAAAAATAAATAATTACAGTAGAGTCTCCCTACAACGAAGTCTCTCTACAGCGAATTTCTCTTTATAACGGAACTTTTAATCGGAACGTTAAATAACATTCAAAATATTCTCCATATAACGAAATGGTGTCTCCCTATAACGAATTTTGTCAGAGGTTTACCTTTTCGATTTTTGAAGAAAGTTGATAATTTCTGTGGAACCAATTCGCTCACACGTGCCTATTTCTGGAACCACTCACTCTTAAAATGTGAAAATTTAACATCACGAAATGTAAAGCAATGTAAAATAATGGAATTTTTCAAGTAAAATAAATGTAAGTACATACTAGTAAATATTGTTCTCTAAATTGGTGAATTGTCTTAACTTTTGAGCATTTTATTTATACAATAAAAATTAGTATAATTTTAACAAATTTATAATATATATAATATATTACTTCATATTCAATTGAAAATCATAATTGAATACATTTGAACTCATCGCGCCAATTGAAAAGTTTGGAACATTTACTTAAATAACTGCAAAAATCTCTAATCTCCGTATAACGAAATTTTCTCTATAACGAATTTTTCCATTGTAACCAAGCGATTTCGTTATAGGGAGACTCCACTGTATCTATTCTGTGGGACCAGATTGACTGCCGAGCCATTTTCTCCTTGATTTCTTTAAATAAACTTTTTAATTGCAGCCATGATAATATGAACACAAATAAGCATATTACTTTTACTGGTCGGAGAGTAAGTTAAGTTTAACACGTTGACTGCCAACTACGAGATACTTGTACTGAACTGTCTTGTTCAGAACAACGACTAAGAGATATCTGGTAGAAACTTAATTTGATTGAATCGTATTGGCTTCTGGTATCAGACGGCTGCAGTTTACATTGGCAGTCAACGTGTTAAATTAATTTTATTAAGGTTCCCTTTTGAAGAAAGATGAGCTGCTACTTTGGGGATGGACGTCGTAATTTTGAACAGCCTTCCGGTTCAAAGCGGATAATTTTACTACTAAACCTCCGGGGCTGGACGAGTAGTAACATTCATGGAAATGAATTCAATAACTTCCTTAAAATCGATATTTTCCTTGGATCTGATTGGCCACTCACATAAAAAGCACTTTCATTTGACGGATTTGGGGCAACATTTCGTACTGATCCACCATTTTGGTATAAGCACCATATGCAAAATTTCCTACTGATCCGCCATTTTGGTATAAGCACCAGATGCAAAATTTCGTACTGATCCGCCATTTTGGTATAAGCACCAGACGCAAAATTTCGTACTGATCCGCCATTTTGGTATATGCACCAGATGCAAAATTTCGATTATCTAGCTAGTTGAGCTTTTGTATTATCGTTTTCTGATAAGTCTAAGCGTATTATATGCGTATTGATAATTCAAATATAATTTTATTTAAATTGATTTGTTCCAACGTGAAACAAATCAAGATGGCAAGATGGATTATTTCAAAATGAATTAAATGTCATATCTGGATTAAGCGGAATTACTTTTTCCTACAGATATTTTCCTTTTCCTGGAGCAAACAAATCTTATGTGAGAGATCACGGATTGTAAAACAGTGCTATCTCTGTAGACATCAAAAGATGGAATTTTTGACGAAATATTTTATGTAATTGAGTCCTATTTGAATATTTTTAGAACCTAACAATCAGTTAATTAATTAATTTAATTACATTTTAATTTCATTCGAGTGGCAGTGAATTTGAGAAAAATTAATTTTAAGATTCCATAATATTCATAATCGATTAAAAATTATATATAAAGTAGAAAATAATTAAAATTTAAAAAATCTATTAATTTGATATACTTATGAAAGTGTGTTCTAAAAGCCATTTTTATTAAATTTAATTTTGACTCGGGCGTATCTAAAACATCAAATTTATCAAAATCTCTAAATCGAATTTTATGTCGATTAAAATAATTTCTCTTTGTATACTAGAAAGTAAAAAAAGAGACTTATAAATTCTTCTCATTGCAGGCAGCTCTGATTTGTGTCCCTATAAACAGCCTACTTTAAAACTTATTAAGTTTTCAATATATTTCTCACATTCTTTTCAATTTTCTTTTCATACTCACCTTTCAAAACTTAATAGCGAAGCGAAAATTGATTTCAAAATTTTCTCGCAAAGTTTTATTAAGTTAAACATTAAAGTTTAAGGTAGCAAAATTAATTGCCTCCATTTTTATTCCTAATATTTACGATCTATTCAAATGATGAAGCAATCTTAAAATTCAATATTTTTGATTAATATTCTAAGAAACATTTCAATCTCATCTTCATCAATTCTTTCCGAAATAATAAATATCTTTAATACCCCCAGTGACAGTTTTTTATTTAATATATTGACATTACTTTTCATTACAGAGATGCAATAATAATGTCGAATACATGTTTTCATACACCATGAATGGCAATGCGGATCGCAAGAAATTCTTTGTGTATATAATAATTTTTTTGTGTGTAATTTCGTAATATGCAGGGGAAGAAAATATTTGCTTAATAAAAGTAACACTTCCCATTCACGAACAACTAGCGACTGTGTTATTCCCTCTACTTTCTCATATACTTACACAAAGCGGCACGTTTTGTGTTTAGGTTCGTAGTAGAGTGAACAGAATCGAGAATGCATATTGGACCACTTCCCTTAGATTTTGTGCCAATTATAATCATTCTAATTGATAATGAATTTATTAGCACATATTCATTATAAATTAGAATGATTTATTTTAGGACATAATTCAGTTCATTAAAGAACAACGATTAATTAACTGAATTTTGTTCCCATAAATTCATTCTAATTTTAACTGGAAAAATTTATTCCAATTAAAATAAGAATGAATTTATTAGAACAAAAGAAATAAATATATAAACGTTATATTTTTGTTCTAATAAAATCATTCTATTATTTAAAGAATGAATTTATTAGAACAAAAAATAATATAACGTTTATTATTTTACATTTATTATAGAAATGAAAACAGGAAGTTCAGTTCTATTACTGCCAATCCATTTCGTATTCGACATAAGGATTTGAAGAAATGAATGATATATCATACTTTGGTTACAGTATCATTCTTCCTTAAAATCCTTATGTCGAATACGAAATGGATTGTCAGTAAGCAGAGCTGAACTTCCAGAGTTTTAATAATAAAACTATAACCAAGATAAATGCCAATCCACTCCGTATTCAGGCCTAAAATTTTACATAGATATGCAATTTTGGTATCAAGACCACATAGCAAAATTCATTTATCTCGCTTATTGTGTTTTTGTGATATCGTGTTCATATGCACACGAACAGACAGAACGACAGACAGCTTACCTCTTGCCGTACTTAGTCCAAAATCAGACACAGATCTCCAATCTTGGTATCAAGACCACATAGCAAAATTCATTTATCTTGCTTATTGTGTTTTTTGATATCGTGTTCACATGCACACGAATAGACAGAACGACAGACAGCTTACCTCTTGCCGTACTTAGTCCAAAATCAGACACAGATCTCCAATCTTGGTATCAAGACGACATACCAAATTTCATTATCTTGCTTATTGTGTTTTTGAGATATCGTGTTCACATGCACACGAAGAAACAGAACGACAGACAGCCTACCTCTTGCCGACTTTAGTCCAAAATCAGATACAAATCTACAATCTTGGTATCAAGATCAAATACAAAATTCATTTATTTATTACAATGTTTTGCATTTACGAATTGTCGCGTTCACACACTTAAGAATAAATAGACAGACAGACAGTCAACTCGTTTTCGTATTTGGTGCAGACTTCGATGCAATTCTACAATTATAATAATAAAACCAAATGCCAAATTTCATTCTCGCTGGTGTGGTGCAGAAATTTGAGGAGGTTCCAGCTCAGATATAATCCTCGTCATCTGACTGCGGTTCAGTATTACGAGATCTGCCCGTAAATAGCCTTCGTGTTGCTTTTATACCGGACGTTAATATAGAAAAACTAAACTAAACCAAATTTCATCAATCTAGCTAGTTGCTTTTTCGAGTTACAGCGTTTATATACACACGGACAATACAAAACAGCTATAGTTACAAAAATAAACTCAGGGAAGTTCCCGAACATAGAAATTCATTAAAATATCCAGGTGGAATCTTTAGTTATTTATTTTTACTATTATGATCCTTTCTGAACATATACTGAAAATACGTATACGGTAAAATGAAAACTATTAAATGCTAGTATGACCTTCTCAATGGGTATTAATTGCTTTAGTTTATATAATAGGTTCATATATCATTCATCTCACAAAATTTAACAATCCATAAATAGCAGGAAAATGCTATGTAGTAACAAAAGGATTTATGATGTATTACTTTTATACTCTATGCTCCAGCTCATTTCTAAGTGTAAGCCTTCCCTAATTCCATCATCAGGATGTCTGAAGGTCGACTCTTGAATATGGGTTTGTAATAAAGTTAGTTACAGAAATAATCTAGAGAATTCCTCTTTTGTTACAGGATTAAACGCGGTCCTTTTCATTGTTTTGTTTTGCTCGGAAATTTACAGCACGTGCTTGCAATGAGAATTCTTCTGTTCAAGTTTTTATTCATCCATTCAAGAAATGACAATAGACGTAAAAAATGAATCCATTACCGTCAGCATATCATGAAAGAGCTATTATGAAAATTTTTGTAACCAACTTGTTTAATGCGGGGACATGCATTTCTGTGTGTATTAAACGGCTTTTGCATACGTCAAGCTTTTATTTTATATATCTTTTGTGAACAATATATACATTGGTGTGCAAAATTTATGAACCGTTCCGTAAAACGCGAGAAATTTGCAATTAATACGAAAACTATGGTTCGAAATCAGTAATGGAGAATCAAGTAATATACAGTAGAGTATCGTACACATTTCACACTGGAGATGCAGTTATGAGGGCATTTAGGGGGCCAACCAGAAATTGATGGAGATGAAGAGGGATGTCGGCTCACTCTATTTCACAACATGCTGACAATGATTTGAAACTTTCATTAATGGTTTTTTTTGCTATGCACATTGCTTACACGCATCTTCTCAAAAATAGCATGGATATTCGGGAAAATATAAAGTTTTTTTTAAAATCCCAAACTTTTCCGCATGTTTTTTTTTGCTTATAACATGCAGGGTTTTCTTCCAAATTATACAAAACACACGACAATATGTTATAGAAGCATTATATTAAAATTTGAAGAAAATAAGTCGAATATTAAAGGAAACATGAGTATTTGTACTAAATAATTTTTTACAGCGCAAGTGCGAGATGTAGCGAAATTTTTCTTTTATAATTTCAAAGCCAGAAAATATAGAGAAACTTATATACAAATTCCAGTTTAATCCTATTAAAATTCAGAAAGATGTTAGTATTTTAGTGCAGTTAATTTAAATTTCTCTTTGAGAGAAGCTAAGTAATGAAGGGCTTTCCACAAAATAGATACTTTCGAAACTTAAATCCTCGAACAGTAACTTTGAATTTTAGGAAAGTTGAAAATGATGAATACTCATGTATACGCATAAATGAAATACATAATTTAAATTGCATTTCGTCTATAACCATTCGAATATTCAAGTTAAAAAAATATCAGTTTGTGCAAGAACTAGAGCTGTGCCGATTTTCAATTTATCGAAAAAAAATCGGTATTTTAAAAAAATTGATTTTTCGATATCCATATTTTGAAATAATCGATATATCGATATCCATATTTTAAAATAATCTGTATATCGATATAGTGAATAATATAAAAGTGAAAATTCTGTTTTGAAGTTAATGTCGAAAGAAAGCAAATATAGTTTTCATCATAATGCTAACATGTGAACATGTAAAAACATGTGAATGAAAGATTTGATGAAATAATGATATTGGTTTGAATTTCATTACAAAAATAAAAAGAATTGTAAAAAACTTTGTTTAAATATTTAAAAATTTGTTTAAATTAAAGAAAAAATTGCATGAATATAAAATTGAAATCTTCGAAAAGCTAATTTGTGAATTTTAAAATAGTGTAGAAGTGGTTTTGGTGCGATAAAAGACTCCAAATTTGTTGAGAAAAAGCTTTAACATTTAATTAAATTTTAATTAAAAATGTAATTATAATTTTGAAAAACCCTTTATTAATGAGTACCTATTACCCAAAAAGTAACTACGTCCCAAATTTGGTAGCTCTAGGGGGGGGGGCGCCAGTGGGGTACCGGGGGATCAGGCCCCCTGGTCGGGGAAAAGTTTTGTATGGGGTATTCAACTAGTTGATAAATAATGATCTGGTGAAAATTTGAGACCAATTTCGATACACTCGCCCCCCCTACAGCAGGTCGCAACCCCCTGTCGGGGAAACCATGCCCCCTGTCGGGAAGACCGTGCCCCCGTCGGTAAAACTCTAACGCCACTCCTGTCTAGGTCCAACGGTCGACTCTACAGAGATCCTGTGCCCGAATTTTTATATTATTCGATTTACAGAAAGTATGCCAACCTGAAAACATTGTCATTTTTAAAATATGGAGCGCAAACCAGACATTTAAATTTTAAAAAAATTATGAGCAAATAAATAAAAGTGCAATTTGATGGCGAATTTGCAATCGTCTGCTTTGAATTAAAGAATTATTAATTTTTGCACTCTGCATAAAATAAGCTTTCTTTTATTTTAGATGTCTTACCTGATAATTTTTGAATTTAAATAAGCCACTGGAAATTTAGATTATTCGTAGTTTAGTCTATTACCTTCCACAATTAAAAAAAAAATTTATTACAGGTTTAGAAATTAAAAAGAGACTGCAATTCAGTTTTCAGAAATGTATAAAAAATTATTTGCCTGTAAGTTAACTTTAATGAAGAATGCTTTATTACATAAAGAAATTTAGACAGACTCTTTTCCTTTTAAAGCAATCGTAATACAATGTCAAGAAGAAAATATTTATCTAAAGAACTGCCTTAAAAAATGAGGATGCAAAGAAAAGCAGATGAAAGAGTGAAAACCAAACCAGCGGGAGCGTTCTCCCCTAAACTTTCTCGTATACTTCCCCCAAAAGGTGCCGTTTCTCCTTCCCCTGCGTGGATAAAAAAAATCGAACCTCCTGTTATCAAGAATCCAATGACTATCAGAAGGTTTTTACTTTCTCGTATACGAAGTATATATACAAAGAGAAAGTATTGTAATCGTCAAAAAATTCGAACTCGAGATTTTGACGAATCTCCACGTTTTAGACCTCCCTGAGTCCGAAAAACACAATTTTGGAATTATGTCTGTCTGTCTGTGAACACGATAACTCGAAAACTATTAGAGCTACGGGGATGAAATTTGGTATGTGGTGTTTAAACATAATTTGTAGGTTTCTATCAAATTTTGGACAAAATCCGTCAACGGGAAGTCTGTCTATCTGTATGTCCGAAGTCATGTGAGCACTATAACTCAAAAACTTGAATAGCTAGATGGATAAAATTTGGTACACAGTTTTATCGTCATGAATGTAGGTCCGTATAAAATTTTGGGCCAAATCGGTCAACGGGCTGATTGTCTGTCGGTCTGTATAATCGCATACTTGTTCAACTCCATGCGCATGCGTTCTGGAGCCAATGCAAAGAAGAAGGCATCCTCCGAAAACTTGGCAGTTTGCCAAAAACCAATTCTGGCGAGTTTTTGTAAGGAAGCAAACATTTAGGGAGTCTCGCTAGGTCATGTTGCGCAAAAGAATGCGCAGGGGATTTTATTTTTTTTATCTTCAAACCACGCGTGGTTCCAGCTTTGGTTAACTTGCGACGGAAGTTTATTTGGCGTCTTTTATTATTCTAGCTTGTATGAACTGTATTTTTCTAAAAGTATGTTATTATGGTTCTATACATCCTATTTAATATTGATTGTGCTTTCATAATTAATTTTTATCAAACATGTTATGAAGGAATTACCCTCTTAAAGAATTTGAACTGTATTAAACATTTTGCAGCGTATACATCATTGTTCAATGTAATTGATTATAAAGGAAGGATTACGCCATTTTGTCCTTGAGACGGTAAGAGTGGAAAATTGGTTCGCATCTAATCGCTACACATCTCTTTGAATTTGATTCTTTACGTAAATATTTTACAATCACTATAATCTACAATGAGAAACCTTCTGATAGTCATTGGATTCTGGGTTACAGTAGGTTCGAATTTTTTTATCCACGCGGGGGGAAGGGAAACAGCACATTTTCAGGAAAGTATACGAGAAAGTTTAGGGGAGACCACTCCCGCTGGTTTATTACAGTGATTGAAAAATATCTAGGTAAAGAATTCAAAGGGATGCGTACCGATTAAAACGCATCTATCACACACTGCTAGGTTTCACTTTTGCCGTCTCAAGGACAAACTGACGTAATCGCTCCTTTCGCGAGCACAGACGATTGCTTCTGTATGCATGCGTGTGGAGATAGCGGATTGGTTTCAATGGTAAATTATACAGACCGACAGACAGTCAGCCCTTTGACGGATTTGGCCTAAAATTTTATACGGACCTACATTCATGACGATAAAACTGTGTACCAAATTTTATCCATCTACCTATTCAAGTTTCTGAGTTATAGTGTTCACATGACTTCGGACATACAGACAGACAGACTTCCCGTTGACGGATTTTGTCCAAAATTTGATAGAAATCTACGAATTATGTTTAAAGACCACATACCAAATTTCATCCCCGTAGCTCTCATAGTTTTCGAGCTATCGTGTTCACAGACACACATACAGACATAATTCCAAAATTGTGTTTTTCGGACTCAGGGAGGTCTAAAAGGAGGAGATTCGTCAAAATCTCGAGTTCGAATTTTTTGACGATTACAATACTTTCTCTTTGTATACTTCGTATACGAGAAAGTAAAAATGCTAAAACAAGGATGAAATAAAGCTCTGCTATGGAAACATTCTGAAAGTTTAATCTCTTTGGGCTTGAATCATCTACGCAAAGGAATCAGTTCTGCGGATTCAATGAAGCCCTCGCTGTCATTGAAACGGTTTGCCACACTTGATCGAAGCATATACTCTGATAGCCTCTGCATTTCAATGTGAAGAATTATCTTCATCGCGTGGTATCAAAAAGTAACCACATAATCGATATGTATGCTGTGAAAGCTTCACGATATATTTTCGATATTCGCCAAATTTCGATCCAGTCATAGGGATAGATTGCCAAATGAGGAAACAAATAAAAGCGAATGGTGAGTGAAAAAAATGCTTAACCCTCTGAAAACTTACAGTGCATGGAAATCTAGTTCTTTTAAAGGCGGTATCTCACTGCAGAATTTTTCCCCATCAAGGGACAACCGTTTCGACGGGACGATTTCTCCTTCAATGTGCCCTTGAATCCCCTTCTTTACGATCTGACAACACCCTAGAAGGGATGACAGTTGCAATGTGTAATTGCCTTTTAGTCGACGCAAATAGTTTTTTTTTTCGTTTATATTTTTGCTGTCTTTTCATTTCCCCATTTGACTTAGTACTTGTCGTTTATTGCTGTTGCGTTTGTCTTCCATGGATACCAATACTTTGGTGCAGATGAAATTATGAATTATGAAACTCTTTCGCATATAAGATTAATAATATACCCAAAAGAAGAAAAAAAGCTGTTGCTCTTAATAATTAATGGAAGATTTTACTTTGGAAGTCTGATTTCATTTTCTTATTTATAATATAATTTGAAATATTAATTGATATCATCTGATAATTCCGGGGTTATCCGGAAGCTCTCCCAGAGATGGAAGAGCTTCCTAGTCTAATATCCTTAATGTAAAAATGACTTTTATATAAAAAATTATAATTCACAAAATCCTCTCACTGTCTGAATCTTTCTAAAAAGTAAATAAAGGTCAAGAATTAATTACCGCGAATGAACAGATGACCACGGTCTTCGATGGGAGCTTTTCAGCAAAACGAAAAAGATCCGACGTCGCTTTCCGGGCTAATAAAACCGGTTCCAAGGTCCGAAAAGCGTGTTTGCTCTCCCATGCTGGCGAAATATCAGCTAGCGAGATAAAGCTCTAAAACCCAGAATGGCCGAGGGCAGAAATGAAAGTAGGTAAACATTTCCCTCGCCCTTCTGGTAAAGGGGTAGCACACTTGCTTATATTTCGTCACCAAGGGAGAGAAGGTATTCGATGGACGGTTTCTCCTTCAATGTGTCCTTGACCGAAGGGGGTTACACGCCCCTTCTTTACGATCTGACAACCCCAAAAAAAGGGATGACAGTTGCAATGTGTAATTGCCTTTTAGGCGATGCAAATAGTTTTTTTTTTGGCGTTTGTATTTTAGATGTCCTTTCACTTCCGCGTTTTACTTCGCAATTGTCGTTTATTGCTTTTGTCTTCATGGATACCAATATACTTTGGTTTACGCTGAGGCAGCTTTAGTGGTGATGATGGTGGGGTAATTTTAAAACAGAAGGAACAAAAATGAATTTTTCTTCTTTAATGTAAAAATGGCGTATATAAAATATTATAATTCACAAAAATCCTGTCACCGTCTGAAACTTTCTAAAAAATTGAAAACGGCCAAGAATTAATTATCGTGAATGTGCAGACCACACATAATATTTCCGAAAAAAAATCCAAGAAAATATTTTCAATTGTTTTGATTTCTACAGCACACAAAAAAAATTGGTGTTTCAACTTTATTTATATAATTTACCAACATAGTTAAAAGGCAAAAAAAAAAAAAAAAAATCTCTAAAGAAATGTATACATAGTAAATAAAAAGATAAAGGTTAGATGTTCCAACTTTTGGAAACTGTACCAGTTTTGGACAAAACGCATCTATTTGTCCAGAAATTAGCCACTGATTTGATATTAACTAATAAGAGGCATTCCTACAGCTTAAACAAACTCTTCTTTAGTAATTTACAATATGATTCGTACATTTTTCCTTAACATGCGGCTTGTAAGAAAATTAAATGCATGAACATCTATTAAGTATTCACAAGTGTTGCAATCTTTCATCGTCACATTGTCAGAAATAACTGTTAATCCTAAAATTAATTATCTTTAGGGATTATGAGGGGTTTTTCTTATTTCCTAAAAGGATGCTTTAAGTATTTGCATATAAATTCAGCCCTTTAAAAAATTGTACAAGTGTATACATCCTGTATAGGGGAGACCAGGGTACAATGGACCACTTTTGTAAATTTTGAATGTTTATTCTCAAAGAACTTTTTTTTCGCTTGAAAAAAAATGCATACATACTGTGGAGTCTCCCTATAACGAAATCGCTTGGTTCCGATTGAAAAATTCGTTATAGAGAAAATTTCGTTATACGGAGATTAGAGATTTTTGCAGTTATTTAAGTAAATGTTCCAAACTTTTCAATAGGTGCTATAAGTTCAAATGTATTTAATTATGATTTTCAATTAAAAATGGAGTAATATATAATGGAGTAAATTTGTTAAAATTATACTAATTTTTATTGTATAAACAAAATACTCAAAAGTTAAGACAATTCACCAATGTAGAGAATAATATGTACTAGTATGTACTTACATTTATTTTACTTGAAAAATTCCATTATTTTACATTGCTTTGCATTTCGTGATGTTAAATTTTCAGAAAAATTTTCACATTTTAAGAGTGAGTGGTTCCAGAAACAGGCACGTGTGAGCGAATTGGTTGCATAGAAGCTATCAACTTTCTTCAAAAATGACAAAAATCGAAAAGATAAAGGTCTGAAAAAATTCGTTATAGGGAGACAACCACTTCGTTATATGGAGAATATTTTGAATGTTATTTAACATTCCGATTAAAAATTTCGTTATAGGGAGAAATTCGTTTTAGAGAGACTTCGTTGTAGGGAGACTCTACTGTATTCTCTACATGTTAAGATTTATATTACACTCACTCTAAATCTATTAATTATCTATACTTTTTTTTAATATTTATTTTTAAGTAACAAGCGACAAAGCATCTTTTAATAGCATAAAACATAGAATGCATCATATTTGTTTATCCATGGTTTCAATGCATACTTATAATGCAAGATTAATGAATATTAAATTTGGCAAATTACACACCAAAAGATTTCTGTGTCACTGGAAGTCTCCTGTTTTTTGTGAAAATGTAGCTTCATCATAATATCTTGAACATTTACAAAAGATTGGTCATCTATGGAAATGCTTTTATGGGGCAGTACTAGCCTCTTTTTTAATAAATTTTATATAATTTAAGACTTAATTTATGTATAATATCCATAGATACAAACTAATAGGTGCATTAATTTTTCCCAAGAATCATATTATTTTAATTTTTACTTAATATAGCTATAATATAAGAATTAGAAATTTACTGAATGTTGATGAAATATAAACAAGAAAAATCTCAAACAAATAATGTAAAACTTTGTCACATAACAAATTGATTAAAAAGTAAGAAATCTGATATTCAGTTATTTTATACGCAAAGAAAAACTGACTTACTTACTTATAAAGAAGGAAAATGTAATAAAATACATACTGCATGAAAATGCTGTATTTTTGCTTAATATTCAGTAAAATGCCTGTTATATTGTATGATATTTATGTGGCCAAAATTGGTACAAATTAAGATATATTATTTAAAAATTCACAACTCAAAATATAATTTTTTTCCAGAGAAAGATTTGTTACTTAACAGGCAATAAAATTCATTAAAGAATAGTGTTAGTACGACTTAAAAAAACTTAAACCAGTCATCCACTGTGAAAATTCCAATTCGAATTTTCTCTTAATGTGATAAAAACTGGATCATCTACCTTATTTTAATAAAAAATTAAGATGTTAATACGTTATGAAATGGCTTCTGTGTAGCCCGAAAATTGCGCCTAAGTTTTTAGTGACGTCACTGGCGAGTCGAACCTGACTAGTTCAGTTATTCACGCCCATGAACTTGGATGGATCTTTTTCGTTTTGCTGGAAAGCTCCCGTCTTCGCTTTGCGGGCTAATAAAACCGGTTTAAACGCCCTAGAAGCGGTTTTGCTCTCCCTTGGTGACGAAATATAAGCAAGTGTGCTAAGTCCCTAAGCAAGTCATTTGCGTCGTGGGGAGTTCTTCCATCGTCCCCCTT
This sequence comes from Araneus ventricosus, assembly GCA_013235015.1. Taxonomy (NCBI): domain Eukaryota; kingdom Metazoa; phylum Arthropoda; class Arachnida; order Araneae; family Araneidae; genus Araneus; species Araneus ventricosus. Next base: position 19,076 of record BGPR01021752.1, read on the forward strand.
TATCGTATTCAAACCCTTGTTGACTATATAGGGGTCGTTCACAAATTGTGATAACACTATATTTTCAGTGAGATTTTCTAGAAGTTTTATTTTTTACCGTTGTATATGATTATAAGAGTAAAAGACAAATTTGATGTTAAAATATGATTTTGAATTCTAATGAGCATGCAGGTACCATTTTAAAAGTTCTCTCATTTTTTATTTCAAGAGTGTACTTATCTAGATAACTCACTGTAAACACGTGATATATTATACTAGCAGTACGCGCACGGCCTTGCCCGTGGAATCATGACTTCAACAAAATGGGGGGAAAGCCCATAATGACTCGAAAAAGTTTTGAAAACAAAATCAAAACAAACGATACACATTATTGATTTTCCCGCTTATTTTTTCCGCGATAATAACATGTAGAAAAACAGTACAGAGTACATTAATCCAAAACAATATAAAAAAAATTGTTGCCCGTGGAATCAGGACTTCAACAAAATGAAAAAAAATTCTTAGAACATGACAAAAAGCTCCGAAGGTTATGACGTCACCTGGCCCTTCATCCAATCAAATTGAAAGCTGCGTTCCGGAAGGCTATCGCTGAAGAAATTTCGCTCGACAAAAATAACTTTCATCTGCCCAGGAATAATTTAATTTTAAAAAAACGGGAAAAGATATTTTAACCGTTCTTGTTTTAAATCAGAGAGAACCGTTCTAGTTATAAGCTGAAAAAAATAGAAAATAATAGTGTTATTAGAAAGTCGGATGCAAAAATTTAAAAACAAAACTAACATTTAGGTGGTGAAACTGACTATTTTTTAAAAAATTCTCAAAATTCAGTAAATTACTTTAGAAATTCAAAACTAACTTCATTAGAACGGAAATCGCGTGCTCTTTCCGATGGTCTATCTATTTTTGTCGTACAATTATTCGAAACCATTCTATTGAGAAATTAGTGCGAAAAATCAACCAAAACAACACAAAACATTAAATAAAAAGATTTCTAGATTAAAATTTAAAATTTCGGCTTCGAGGTGCATTCAGTCACCATTACGACTACCTGTGTACCAAAGTTCATGGCTGTAAATGCGATAGATTCGTCTGGACATCGCAGACAAACACACACACACACACACACGCACACAAACATTGCCTTTTATAAGTATAGATTAGAGATTTGATCAGATTCTGGTGTTTTCAGTCAGAATTAACCACCTTCGTCGACAGCTGTAATATCAATAGCCTTTAGCTGCACTTGTAAAGTGGCGAAATCGGTCCAGTTGTTGAGGCTGGGGACTCTGTCAAAGTTTTATTTTGAGACATCTCACTTTTTTCTTTGCGATAATGACATTTATCAAAACAGAAATGTATATATTATTGAGATAACGATGGCGCGAATGTAATGACGTCACCTGCCGCGAGGAAGGTCACGCACCAGCCAATGAAATTGCAACAATGCATTCCGGAGAAACTCTCGCTGTTAAATCTCGCTAGCAAAAAAACTGTTTGAACTGATCAGGGAAAAATTAATTTAAAGAAAAAACGGAATAAGATATTTTAACCGTTCTTGTTTTGAATCCGACAGAAACGTTCCAGTTATAAGCTGAAAAAAAAAATGAAAATTATAGAGTTGTTAGAACCAGTGGCGGATTTTGGCAATATGAAGCCACAGGCGCAAAATTGTTTTGAGGCCCTTCTACCCTACGTCGTAAATTCGGCGTCGGCCAAGCACTGCGATATACATCAAATAGATTTCGAGGGGCCCCTAGGGTCTCGAAGTACCAGGCGAGGTCCTCTAACACCTGTGCGAAAAACCGTCACTGCCTGCGCTTGTCAGAAGCATTGCGCCGGAACTCGCCGGTCCAAATATTGCTCTCGACGGAGGGTTAACTTGAATATCTCTACTAATAATAAAGGAGATGTGTGCATGTCTGGGTGTGTGTCTGTATGTTGGTCCTCTACGGGGCAGACCTTTTAGACCTAGAGTTACGATATTTGGCACAAACATACTTTGAAAGGTGAGAATGTGCACCTCGGAGCCCATTTTTTCAAATTTTAATTAATTTAAAATTAAGCTAAATTTTGGCGTTTTTCCTTAATAACTTCCGAAATTATTACAGCACAAAAATTATTTTCACACCATCTGAAAATTTAAAAAATTATCTTTTCAATTATATCAATTAAGTTGTCGTACGGGTTTTTTCTCTAAACTTAAAAAAAATTTTAAAAAATATTTTTTTGGCATAATTTACAACGATACTTTTGATTGTTGCAACGCATTTCAAACCGTTTTCATTGTTCAAATAAATATTTATTTGCGTGTTTTTCTTCCATTGTTGAAAGCTTAGAAAATATCTTACTGGGTTTTATTTTCTTCTTTTATTTGATCAATTTTTCTGTAAAACCTGTAAAGGAAGTCCTCAAGATAGCAAGTAATCCAGTAAACTGAAAGATCACCTTTGCTATGTTTTAATTCATTTTATAAGCGTGTTTTAAGCCAATTAGCATCTTGCTGGACGTAAAATGTGCCGCGCAATTTTAATGTCGAAATGAAATGCGTATTTAACGTTAAAGTAGACAAGGAACAGAACAAGTGCAAGGCTACAAAAATGAACGGGCTAAATGCCTATAGAAAATTGAAGTTTAAAACTACTTTGTTAAGGGATCCATTAATATAATTTTATGCATAAGAGATTCAATTGAAATTTTATTTCCGGCGATCAAGTTTGTCGCCGAAGCCGGCTAGTAGAACATAAGTGTAGCCTGCAAAGAAACTTTTGAATTTGTTTTACACTCAGAACATATCAGACTTACATACTGTAATTAGATGCAAAATAGTAATAGATGTTCATGGCTTAACCGAAGAAATCGTTATCCGAAACGGCATTCCCCCCCCCCTTTCGTTCGGTTAACCGGATTTGTACTGTATTAGCAAAATATGTACCGAAGTGAATCAAATTCGATTTTTGCATGCAAAATACTCTTTCTTTTTTACTTTCTCGTATACGAAGTATACAAAGAGAAAGTATTGTAATCGTCCAAAAATTCGAACTCGAGATTTTGACGAATCTCCACGTTTTAGACCTCCCTGAGTCCGAAAAACACAATTTTGGAATTATGTCTGTCTGTCTGTGAACACGATAACTCGAAAACTATTAGAGATACAGGGATGAAATTTGGTATGTGGTCCTTAAACATAATTTGTAGGCTTCTATCAAATTTTGGACAAAATCCGTCCACGGGAAGTCTGTCTGTCTGTCTGTTCGCGGTCATGCGAACACTATAACTCAAAAACTTGAGTAGCTAGATGGATAAAATTTGGTACACAGTTTTATCGTCATGAATGTAGGTCCGTATAAAGTTTTGGGCCAAATCCGTCAAAAAGAGGCGTTCAAATTGCATATTCAATTTCCTTTAATCCGATTCTCATGCGCATGCGTATTGGTAGCAATCTGTTATTGTTGTAAATTTTATTTACAACAATAAATAATGTTTTCAAACATCAATTGTTAACAATTTTTTATTGTTGTAAATCAAACCGATCTCATTATTTCAGCAAATCTTTCATTCACACGGTTTTGCAATTGTTACGGTTGTGGTAGTATAAATTGTTTTCTTGGGAATTCAATTCCAAAGCAGAATTTTCGCTTTAGTATTCATTGCATTGCCTATTTTATCGCACCTGCTTCAAAGTAATATTTTTTTGAAACGTGGCAACAGATATTTGATTTCAGGTTTGTTTGTTTTTTTGTTTTACTTTCTCGTATACGAAGTATACAAAGAGAAAGTATTGTAATCGTCCAAAAATTCGAACTTGAGATTTTGACGAATCTCCACGTTTTAGACCTCCCTGAGTCCGAAAAACACAATTTTGGAATTATGTCTGTCTGTCTATGAACACGATAACTCGAAAACTATGAGAGCTACGGGGATGAAATTTGGTATGTGATCTTTACACATAATTTGTAGGTTTCTATCAAATTTTGGAGAAGATCTGTCAAAGGGAAGTCTGTCTATATGTCCGCCGTCATATGAACACTATAACTCAAAAACTTGAATAGCTAGATTGATAAAATTAGGTACACGGTTTTATCGTCATGAATGTAGGTCCAAATCCGTCAAAATTTGGACCAAATCCGTCAAAAGGTTCACTGTCTGGCGGTCTCTATAATCGCATCTCCAACGAATCCGCCATCTCCACGCGCATGCGTACTGGTTTCATCTTACACCCAGCCCTTTGGTAATCACGCCGGCTTCTAATTCCACTTCCGCGTTGGACGACCTTCTGAAATCGTGGCATGACCGGTTTCGCTTATTTCTTTCTCCACTGCGTTTGGGGTTCCTGTTTGTTTCACTGCCTTTTAGCTTATTTTTTTCTGTACATTGTTAGGAGTTTACGAGAAAGTTTAGGGGAGATCACTCCCGCTGGTTTTAAATTGAATTAGAAAACAGAATTTTCCTTTTTTGCATTTTTATAAAAATTTTCTATTTCACAAATTGTTTCAACTTTCTCAAATAAGGTTATTCCATCGACAGCGGTATCAGAATTGAATACAAGAATAGCTTTAACAATGGAAAATATTACCTAAAATAGAAATTAGCTACAACAAACGATAACATTATTGACTTCGGAGTGTCCATTGTTCCATATCATTTTGGAGACATAGTTTTAAACAACGCTTTTTTCATAATCTAAATAATGTCCAAAATCATTATCGCTGAGATTTATTCGAGGAAAGCATCTTTTCTCGGTCATTTTGGAAAGTTTTGTGGAAGGTTGTTTTTACTTCTGACGAAATTAAGCCATCTTTTGAAGTTTGCAGTCTTCTTTTTAGTACAGGTTAGTAACGAATATTTTCTGCAAACACTGGACATTTTGTAAACATACTATGAAAAACTTCATTTATAATTATTAAAAGCTCCTTAATTCTTCGGTATCCAAAAGTTTTCCATAAGCTCCATTGGCTTTTAAGCTTTATTTCCTCATCAAGGTAATTGTAATATTTTCTTACGTGAAAATTTAATTTTCTTCAAGACAATTCAATCCGTCAGGTTGATGAATTTTTATCATGTTTTTTCTGATGATTTCATTTCCTTTAACTTGGGCTAGCAGGTAACTTCATTCGGAGTGTGTCAAAGTAATTCTCGTCATGGTTTTATTTGCATTTCGTTTATTCACGTGTGAACAGCTCATTCCATACCGATACGGCAGTTCTTTTCCTCATAATTTCCTTTAGTTTATCTTTGCTAAGTAGATAGTTATAGTCAGATTGTGTCAAAATAATTGATTTCATGATTTAATTTTAATCACGTTTATTCACCTGTGAATAGCTCATTTCGTACTGATGCAACGTATATCCGAAAGGTAAAAAATCACCTGAAATTGAGTTTTTTCTTTTAAAATATAATTACCAAATGCATTATTTATATCCATGTGAAGGAAGAAGTTTTAGTAATTTATGGTTACCAGGGCCTCAGGCAAAAACTACCCAAATCTCAGCGGTAACTCGCCGAATACTAGCGTTAATTCTCATCACCAAATCATAAGGACGAATGATAACTCTAACAGAATTGCGCCAACTTTCAAGCTTGGCAACGATTGGGACCTCGCCAACACAATAGTATGTAACCGAAGTATACAATGAGAAAATATTGCAATCGTTAAGAAATTCGACCTCATCATTTTCATGAATCTCGAAGTTTCAAACGTTCTCGACTTCTGAAAAACACATTTGTTGGTCTCTGAACACGAATGCCGAAAAACGCAATGAGGTACACTCATGAAATTTGGTAGGGGCCCTTTTCACTAGATTTGCAAATACACCTGTTAATGAAAAGTTTGTCTGTTTGTCCGTCCACAGACATGTGAAGACGACAATTCAAAAACGCAAATAGTTAGATGCATGAATTTAAACATTCTGGAATTATCTTTAGAAATGTAGATCTCTATCAAATTTCAGACTCAATGCGTCACAGAACTGACTGTCTGTTGGTCTGTATATTTAAGGTTATGTGAACGCGATAACTCAAAATCGCAACAAATTATACAAATGAAAGTTGTCATGTGGAATTGTTAATAATACTGTAGGTGTGCATGAAATGTTGGACCCAATCTGCGGAAAAGAAGATACCCAAAAGTTTTGTTGAAATATTCAATTTTCTACACCGTAAAATAATACTTGCGTGAACTCAAATTTGCGGAATTGCAAATTTTTCTTGTGGTCATTAAGAATTTAATACAAATGATAAATCCTGAATGAAACTAATAACAGAAATAAAAAGAAGATTTATCCATTCTTTACTAAAAGTGAAAGGGGGAACAATGCTAGAAACTGACTCGTCTCTCATATAGTTGATGGAGTTGTCGATCTTACTGAGATGATTGTCAATGAGCTTCCGAGGATGTGTGGGAAAATCTCGACTACAGAAGCCGACACCTCAGACACAGATCCATAAAAAATACAAAAGACAGTTGCAAGTTTGACCGAAGGTCTCGGTTCAGTTGAAAAAGTTTAAAATTTTGGAGAAAATAGAGTTTATAAAGAAAGCTATTCCAGTTGTAAGACAAGAAATATATATATCAATGTCATGAAAGTCAATCAATGTTGAAATTAAATGAAAAAAACTCTAGTTAATCGGTAAAAGCGTATAGATGCTCATCAGGGTAAGTAAAATCTATACGCACCGCTAAAAAATTAGAGAAATCATAATATTTTCTGCGAACAGTGCTGGAATAAAGCTAGAAACACTGTCCTTTACCCCGAACATTATGATAGACCAAGAAATCGACTGAAATACCAAATATTAGAAATAATTTTACGAACCTAAAACTGAGGGATGCAGCCAACGGGAGACGTGACAAAGGAATGAACCTAGCGCGTCATGTAGGGTCCGGATGTTTACGAAATATCAAGTTACTTTCTTTTGCGCCAAACTTTTTCCATTTAATTTCAACATTGATTGATTTTCATGACATTGATATATTTTCCACAAATCTTCTTGAATTGCAGCATCATTGCGCATTCGTTGCGTTTGTGTTATAT
>BGPR01021753.1:4963-26104 GCA_013235015.1 Araneus ventricosus
TTCATTCTAAGGATATCCACAGATGACGAGGCAGGTGCCTAAATTTAATCCAATATTCCACTGTTAAAATTACTGAAACTACAAAATCATCATTCAATCTAAGGATATCCAGAGATGACGAGGCAGGCGCCTACATTAAATAAAATATTTCACTGTTAAAATTACTGAAACTACAAAATCATCATTTCCAGGAGGATAAAGGTTGAAATTTCGGAAATTCCTCATAAGGGTGTCCACTCTAATCGTGGCCCAATAGCTACTTCCTAAACCGTTATAGACAGGATTATACTGTGGAGTCCTGCTCTTCCGGACTATAAGGGACCGAACCCAATCCGGTCCCTTACCGTCGAAACTCCGGATTAAACAAAATTTGCCTTCAGACTTCACGTAATATGAGTTTTTGATGTATACAACTATAGAAATTGATGTTTCTACTTTTTAAACCAGCGGGAGTGGTCTCCCCTAAACTTTCTCGTATACTTCCCCCAAAAAGTGCTGTGTCTCCTCCCCCCTCCCACGTGGATAAAAAATTCGAACCTATTGTAACCCAGAATCCAATGACTACCAGAAGGTTTTTCATTGTAGATTATAGTGATTGTAAAATATTTAGGAAAAGAATCAAATTCAAAGAGATGCGTACCGATTAAAAGGTATCTATCACACACTGTGCTAGGTTCAGCTCTTGCCGACTCAAGAACAATGTGACGTAATTCGCTCACTAGCTTCCGCGTGCACAGAGATTGCTACCAGCACGCATGCACATGGAGAATCGGATTAAAAAAATTAATTATGCAATTTGAACGGCCTTTTTTCAACCGATTGACACAAAAATTGGACACAAGTCTACAATTAAGGTAAGAAGGCCATATATCAAATTTCATTTATATAAATAATTTTGTTAAGAAGTTATTGTGATTAAAAATATACGATTATACTGACCGACAGACCATTAACCCTTCGACGTATTTGGCCCAAAATTTGATACAGACCTACATTCATGATGATAAAACTGTGTATCAAATTTTATCCATCTAGCTATTTATGTTTTTGAGTTATAGTGTTCATATGAACGTGGACAAACAAACTTCCTGTAGACGGATTTTGTCCAACATTTTATAGAAACCTACAGATTATTTGTAAAAATCACATACCAAATTTCATACCTGTATCTCTAATAGCTTTTGAGTTATCGGGTTCACAGACAGAAATAATTCCAAAATTGTGTTTTCGGACTCAGGGAGGTCTAAAACGTGAAGATTCGTTAAAATCTCGGGTTCGGATTTTTTGACGATTATAATACTTTCTCTTTGTATACTTCGCATACGAGAAAGTAAAAAAGTCCCGTCCGAATTAACCGGATGTCTGGACGAGCGGTGTCCGGATTAGCAGGACTCGATGCACGTCCAGTTGGAAAAAATGCTTTAAATGACGTAAAGAATTATATTTTCTGTTGTTTGAGCCAATAACTGCACTGATGAAAAAATAACGAAGTCAAAATTTTTATTTAAAAAAAATGTTAATTTTTTAATTATTGTTAAATTAATTAAACGTTTATTAATTTATTTATTAAATTAATTAATTAATGTTAATTACCTTTAAAGATTGCGATGAAGAGCAGATATTAGTTTTTTTTTTCCTACTTTTCCCTCCTACTGTCCACAGAACAACTAGTACGAAACATTTGCCAATGCATTTTATTTCTGAGTGTATTTTTAAAACTTTCATTAATTACCATTAAAAAGAAACGCTCATGAATTATTACTCAATCCAATTTATAAGAGATTCATAAGAATCCTACCTTCTGCTCATTTAGATGATGCGTAATTCCCGTCAGAACCCTGCAGCATTTTGTTAAGGTGCGTTTCTGTAAGGTATTTCCAAAAAACTGAAATTAGAATTCAAAATTCACAGTGACTCCTGCATTTTTAACTGATCAGTCCTGTCCACTATGCAAATGTTATGCAGTCTTTTTGCATTCTTTCTTGAGTGCAAATTCGTACAGGTTCAGTAGTTCAAATAAGTGAAAATATTATAACAATAAAACTTGCTTGCACAAAGAAATGGCGGAAAAATCTCTTAATAGTTTCAAGAACTTTAAGAGTACTAGACTTGCATACAAGAACAAGGTAATCTTTTCTGAAATAGTGCCACAAAAAATATACTACCAAAGCGCAAATGGAATAATACCATTAAGCATAAATACATGACTCACAGTCAGACATATGCACCAACAGACTTGAAATAGTTAATCCAGTGATCCTAATGGAAATGGTGTATGATGACATCACAAACAATAGGACCCAAATTCCAGTTGGATCCGGTTTGATTTACCTTTCATATTGAATGTACATGTATTTACAAATTATTATTTTTTAGTCATTTCTTTTATAAAACAGTTAGCTTCCCCATCATACACTTTCTGCAGCAGAGCCAAAGATGGCTATGCGTCATTAAATTTCAACCAATCAACCAGCCGTATGAGAAATTTACAAATATTTTAGAATCTTAAGCACCATTATTTATGCCACCGTATTGATCTATCATATACGTTAAGCAGGCAATTCGGTACTTTTCCGTTAACCGGGCGCAAGCGAAAAATCGCCAAATAATGTAGAATTACGCCAAATTTTGGCGACATTTCCGCCCGGCGACTTGGCTCGCGTTTGGTTCACAATTGCCGACATTTGCGCCCGGCTAACGGAAAAGTACCGGCAATTCACATCGTTTCCAAACTGGAAATTTTGGAACACGGAAGGAAAAAGCATTCGTCAGTTTTAAAAACTGATGGAAATTAGCATAGCGGCTCGGAAAAGCTGGAATTCCACCGAAATCAAGTTCCAGCACTTCATGCCCCGATTTCCATTTTAGACCTCGAACGACGCTAGGTGGTTCATCAAAAGATTTGACTAGATTGGCACCTCGCTTCGAGGGTAGCAAATCGGAAATCCACTGAGTGGGAGGAATAGTTGGGATGGAAGAGCGGCGGTAGTAAGGGAGCGACCTTTGCCCCCCCCCTACCGCCAGCGCTCTTGGAAGCCTCTAGTGACTGGATTTTTCGATTAAAATGGGTGGGATAAGAAAAACGAGCTTAGGACCAATGGCATGGCTAGCCTTCAAGTGAATTACCGGCTTTAGGCGCAGTATAGCCAAACATGGTTCGTGCGCCATAAAAACCCAAACACTCACTCACTGACACCGGTTTGAATATGTAGGGCGAGTTTAAAGTCGCGCACATTAAAGTTTAGCTGCCCGTAAAAGCACCAGTTTGAGAATTTAAATAAAAGTGAAGTATCACAGAGATTAGTTGAAATGTTGGCTTTTATTTCTAGCAGACGAACTTTAGGTGTTACAATAAATGTTAGAAATGACGTCCTCGTTCGCGAATACAAACCGTGTTCGTTATACCAGATTTTGTGAGACTGCGGAGCATGGCAATATTAATGTTAGAAATGGCGGTAAACCTGGAGTTAAGGGTGCGTACTATTTTCTCGCCAATTTTCTTTGGCTCAATTTTATTTGCCGTCGCCAAACGGTACTTAGGATGCGCAGTGAGTTTTTTATAGATCTCCTGCGCATTCGATGCCTACGGCATCTCAAATCGGGAGATTGAGCACGCAATGCCTTTGGCATTGAATGTGTATACCGGTATTTTTTTTAACTTAAAAAAACATCAGTGGCTTCGCTTTCAGCAAAGCGGGCCCCTCGTAGCTTCCCTTTTTCATTGAAAAACGAAACGGACAGGGAAAGCACGAACACAGGAAAAACATGACGTCTGAAGACGATGGAAGGTAGGAAGGGAACCATTGTTTCCATGAAAAAACATTCCTTGTTCGATATTTGGAAGCCATAATCAGCAACACAGAGAAAGAGAATCAGCAAATTAGATGAACGAAAATTTTCAGAAGAGAAGCGAACGGTTATTGAAAAAAAATGTGTGGTAAATGATCAAAAATTCCAAACGAAGTATTATTCAGATTCGTACGCCGACCAATCCAATCGAAAAGAGCAGACAGTGGACCAATGGAAATGAGGCGAAATTAAAGGCATGTGCCGTAGACTGGTAAACAAATCACTGTCGGCGCATGTGCAAACGATGCCGAAAAAAATTCCAACTCGCATCCAAAACAAATGTTCTGGCACTCTCTCTCTTGGCGATAAACAATTGGCGAGCTTAAGGGAAACGAAGTGAGTACGCGCCCTAAACTTCACGTTTACCGAAATGGCTGTTGTGTTTGTTTTGAGCTCAGCAATCGCATGTGGACTATTCACGTAAACCACATTTTTCAGATAACCCCATTAGAAGAAATCAGGGGGTGATCGTCCAAAACGGAGGGTTCTACTGGCTCTTTTCTTGTCAGCTACTGATCCAGTTGTCCTGAATCATGTCACCGTTGAATTATTGGGTACGTTAAGACTTAAGATAACGGTGCGGTTTCTCGCCAACCATCCAAAAAGTCGCCAAATATCCGCCATGTTGGATGGTTTCAAGATGTACTCCTTTAAGGGTTGCCAGCAAAATTAAGAAGGTTATCACATTTGGCGAGGGAAAAAAATCAACTTTGGCGGACCGCACCGTGTTCTTAAGTAGAGCCTGTTCCTGGCGAAAAAACAGGCCGCCGCTTTGAACAACAAACGCTTCACAAATGAAGTCTCTGAGCACAAGATCACCGATACCGATTGAAATACATTAAACAATATGCACTGCCATCTACCGGGAGAAAATCGAAACTCAATGCATTTTCACTGAATAACGGCCCATTAAACTTTGATGTGCGCGACTTTAAACTCACCCTACATTGGACATTGCTCCATATTTAACTTTTTGCAAATTCGAAGACTTTCCCTCGGGGAAAAAGTTCGTTTACTTACTTATTTGCTCGCAATTTTTGAAGTTGTGCGCAACATAATTTTAAAATTTCCTTTACATTCATTTTTCAGATGAGGGAGAAGATAACAGCCAATTTGTTGTGCTTCTTGGTCCCCAACAACAAAGTAACTTCAGCCACTCACAAAACTGTGATGCCCCAGAAGGATTACACCCAGGCCATCCTGGACTCGATGACAAACGGAAAACTGGTGGAACGGCAAAACCGAACATTACACAAATAACAAGCGGTCAGCAAAAATGGAAGAAGCTTGAAAATGGGGGAAAAAGCGCGTGGTTTCATAGCGCAGCTTTGTGCTAGCGGCAGAGTTTCGGCTTTGAAACCAGGGGCGGATTTTGGCAATATGACGCCACAGGCGCAAAATTGCTTTAGGCCCCTTCCAATACCCAGTGTCGAAAATTCGCCGTCGGATTAGCAATACGATGTACACTGAATAGAATTTGAGGGGGCCCCCCGGGTTATCGAGGCACCAGGCGAGCACCTCTAGCACCTGTGCGAAAAACCGCCATTGTTTGAGACTCGATTCTACAAAACATCTCTCGTATACTCGTATCTGGTGGAAGTATAAGTCAAATGTGCTCTCACTTGTGTGGTGTGAAAGTTTATGCTCAGGTTTCACCCTCTTAATCAGCAGAAGGGTCGAAATTATGAGATTCGTCGCAAATAATGAACTCCCTCTCCCCCTCGGGGAGATTATGAACGAGACATTAATCAAACAAAAATAGCATAATATCGTCTTTATCATTACTAGATAGTTTTTATTCTGTATAAGTTCTCATCGTCTTATGTATAAAACAAATTTGATTTTTTAAGTATATAAAATAGTTTTGACTCAAAAAATATTCTTTAGTACTTCTTCTCACTTTATTCCATCGAACTACAAGTACGTTATTACCAATATTAATAAATAGGGATATCTATGCGAGAAAACTGAAATACTTTCTGTTCATTTTGCGATTTCTGACTCATTTTTTACATTTAAAGGATTCTAAAGCGAATGAATCAGATGGTAATCAGTAGGTGCTAGGTCGGAAGAAAACGTAGATGGCGAAACGATCCCCATCAGAGCTGCTGTAGTTTCTGATGGGTTCTGAAAACTGCATGCTTTCTAGCAATGTCTTATTGGTATAAAACTCCACGGTAAAGTACAAGACAAAATCCTTTCCTCAGCAATGTTGTTTGGATAAATGCGTGTTGTAATTTTCTACGGTGACATTGTCTCGTAAGTCTCAGTGTTATTATACCCAGTATGAAACTTGCTGAAATATTCATGTAAATTGATTCAATAACTAAATTTTCGTGCGGAGAGAGTAGCTCTTAATGTTTCTTGAGCTGCTTTCCGTTTTCTTCAAACAACAAACAATATATGATACGAATTTTATCAAATTCAAATTTTGTTTATTTATGGTCATCGAAGAAAGAATGTAGTTACTTTTAAGTACATTGGCTCAAAGCAGACCTTTGACGCACAAGATATAATGTTCCTCTGCGCTAAAGATGATACAAATATATATGTGGACCCTAGAACATCAAGGGTCTAAGTGACATTTTTGAAAAAATCCAGTTAAATACGGAATGTGGTGGTAAAAATACAGTTTTTTTTTAGTGGTAAAGAGATCTAAGTGTATTTCTTGACAAGTGCTGTTAAACAGAGTGGAGCCCCTACACCAACTAGCAAATGTAGTTCATTCCTTAAAGCGCTAGGGGTCTATGTGTGACTTGGATCCCTTTATATCTATCTGGTTTTGCCTTGTGACTTGTACACCCAACTAAGAAATAAAGAATAATCTCAGGAACATCACGATTACAAGATAAAACTATTTACAACAACCTTCTTTTACAAGACAACATCAGGAAGTATCGAGCGATTCCAATAACTATCAATGGTGGCATACAGATCAGGTGGGCTTCCTGTACAGCTTCCATGTCTTCAGCCAGCTGGTATGAAACCTAAACTTAAGAAGAAAAAATATGAAAATCTTATGGAACTTCTCCAATTTGTCCCATCAATTCTATATAAGGCTGCCCCATAGTACAACAACGGAAGCAACAACATCAGTAGTTGAAGAAGGGGAGAATCTGAAGCAGACAATGTTTACGACACAGACACTGATGATTAGATTGTGTTATACATAAGAAGTATTTAATGTACACTAAAATTTAAGATAAAGCGAGTTCACTGTTTTCATACATTTGCTCAGAAGTCAAGGGATCTAAGTGATGTCTTCTTGAAAGTCAAGGAGTGTTAGTGCAAACAGCAATTTTACAAAATATTTTAAAAACGCCTAAAACTAAAAAAATTAAAAAAGGTTATAACTGATATTGAAATTCAAAGACCCGAATAATATTTTGGAATACAAAAATATTGTTAATCTTTCCATTCCTTTCAAAAATAATTTTTCTAACTTTAAATTTGATTTACTCAAAATGAGAAAAATGTCACTTAGACCCGTTGTGTTCTAGGGTCCATATATATATATATATATACTGCTATATTAATTGTTGAAAACTCCATTTACTTGGTTAGCCTATTTCAATACTTTTAATAACAACAGAGTTTTTTTACTTGTTGACATATAAATTCTTAAACTTGATTTTTTGTTCGACACATGGTATCTTTAGTATTTTCAATTTTTTGGATTTTATTTAAAATTGATGTATTGTTCAAATAATGACTTTTTAGCATAGAATTTGATTCTTGATATGTTTTGTTTACTTTAGTTCTGTATGATTATATACAAGTTATATTATATATATATATATATATATATATATATATATATATAACGTTATTCCTTTAAATGAAGTGTAGAGGCAGTCGAAGAAGATTTCAGCCGTTAAAGTCCAAAACAATTTATTGCATTTCGAAAATGTGCACAATTAAATTAATTATAGAAAACTCAATAATAGATTAAACTTTTAAAAGATTTTGGGAACATTAAAGCCATGGCCAGGAGTAAAGAATTACGCATAAATCGGCGTGAGTTGCTTAGTGAGTTACATGATTACAAAAGAGAGAGTTATACAGACACTGAGAGTTTTTATAATACCGAAAAGGGAAAAGTACCGAAGTTGAGGCTCGAGAAATTGTGCGACTCTTGTGAGTATATATATATATCGTTCTTTTCTTAATATTTTGGAGATTTTCTCCTATATTTGTTGTCCTTTTCCAACAATTGGCCCTCACAGAAGGTTGATGCCTGTAAATTTCGAAATAATGTGACATAATCGATTCCTAAGGTCGATTGGCATCTGATTGTTGGAATTCCATATCTGGATTGGCTTATTCATAGTAATAGTTTTTAATCTTATTAGCTTTCTGTATTTCATTGTGTGAATAATATTAGGTTATATTTTCTATTATATTTAATTTTAAATGAGGGTTTAATAGGTGTATGTGATGAAAATATTATTTGAGTTTTATTGGTTTAAAAATATATATATATACCACTAGAAAATGTAAATAGAATGATGGAATCCAAGATAGAAATGTTTGTGTTGAAAAAGAAATAAGTAATTTTTCTTGAAAGAACTAATTCAGTGTCTGTCTGAAATGTATTTATTTCGTTCTAAAAATGACACATAAGATGTTTCATTTTAAAATTGCGAGATCTTACGCACACACTCGCTATCATATATGTATGTCGCTATCATCTATTCAGTAGAAATGGAAAAGCATAAAAGTTTTTCCAAGAAAAAACAAGTTTTTAACTAGCATAATAACACCTTCAGCTTTTCCTGAGATATTCTGCCATATCCATTATTCAAAGGAAACGCAACGACATAAATATGACTAAGGCGTTGTGGAAGTGCTTAAAATGTAAATGAAGCGTTTTATGAAGAGTTTTTATCTTTTCTATATTTCACTTTATTACTCACGTGTTTGACGAAGACTGACAAAGACACTGCATGGAAATCAGCAATTCTGACTGACAGCATAATCAGTGAGAGGTAAACACATCAATCTGGCTTCTAAATTCAGTAATTTTTCCTCGGTGAATGGAATAATCTGGGGGCATATTTATGGGACATTGCAATGTCATTAAAATTTTAAATCACTTTCTGCCATTAGTGTGTTATCAATGGTACATCAGGTGGATATACCTTGAGGAGTTTTTCACAAATGAAGCAGCAGGAACAAGAATTAAGAGTTATATTGCCTCATGTTTTTCTTCAACCTCGAAACGGTATTAATTTCGTCGAGAGTAGCATTCATATTTTAATATCAAGCCATTAATCGGATTTTACTGTCTCCGAAATATATTTTATGACTGTTAAAATTATACATTAAAAACTATGAGAAAAGAATTTTACACGGTGAATTGTTGATCATATCTGTATGATGATTCATTGATGGAAATGAATTATTTATCGCACTTTAAGATAATGTTGCTGTTTGCGTCTGCTGCTTGTTGATTGAATTGAAATAGATTTATTTTAGAAAGCGAGTTCCTAGAATTGTTACATGTTTTTGATTTAATTTTTGTAACTATTAACCCCTCTCTGGGACGAAAGTTTATTATTTTTTAAAGGGATCATGTATCATGAAATCAATATATATATATACCTATAAAATGAAATTAACGAGGAATTCAGCAATCTCAATGATTTTATTATTATAAATAAGCTTTTGTTATTTAATTATACATTTTTATTTAATTTGTTTCATGTTTGTAAAGATGGAAAACTCACTTCTTGATGTTCTAGAGTTTTCATATTTTGTAAACTTATGCATTCTCGATGACAATACACTATGTTAACATTTTCTGAACTTTATTATCAGTTAATTGAAGAATTTAATTAAATTCTGATTTCTTATTTGTGCCGCCATCTGTTAGAGAATATCGGAATTAACTGATTTCAGTATTCCATAATATTTATAATAATGTATTATAAATTAAAGACTAAAATAATACAAAATAATTCAAGTATAAACAATTCTACTTTTTAGCACACTAACAGGAGTGTGTTTTTGAAAACTGTTTTCATTAAATTTATTTTTGTTGTATGTTTTGTTTTCGATTCATTTTGTTTCTCATATTTTAGGTCTCTGACATATAAAATTAAAACCTGTGCGTGAACTCCCACCATTATAGATCAATACATCTTGAGCAAACTACATAACTACATCATGAAACGAAACGATTGTAACAAACTGAGTGCTGACAAAAAAATAGATTACTGATTTGCAAAGCAATAGATACTATGTAGGCTCTTCCTTATTTATAAAAAACACATAGAAGGAAAAGAGGGTAGCTGTGTCCAGTTTTATTCCACGATTTGACGAAAGGTGTAGAGATCAATTGGCTCTCCACCCCACTGACCATTACACAGAGTGCCCACTGAAGTCCCTTGCCACCCTTTTAACTACCGAATGGCTGCAGCTATCTTCATAAGAGTGGTGTCTAGCCATGGTAAAGTGACTATGCGATACTGGATGAGCCACTTACAGCGCCACCTGGTGGAAAACGGTGGAGTTAGCGTTATTATCGCTAAAACGGTACGAGATAGAGGGAAAAAGTGAATTACAAAGTTGTAGAGCAACATCGATTTAGTACAAAAAACACCTTATGGTCATGAATGTTAAAAAAAGAACGCTTAAAATGCACATTTGTTTGTGTGCGGCTTCCGAAACTGTGACGTCACGGAACTATGCTACACCCTGTGCAACGTGAAGTTCAAGCAAGGGTCCAGATGCGCATTGTAGCTGACGGAGAAAAGTTTGAACATCGAAAATAAAGGAATCTTGTGATAACTAGTTTTTTTTTCTTTCTAAGAATGTTTTGTCACGTGTCAGTGTAGGAAATCGCGAACAAACAAATAAGTGTTTTAAGCCTTCTGTTCTAAGCATTTACGCCCACAATCTCAAGTATTGCTCACAATGTGTCTTTTTTTTGTACAATTGATGATGCTCTACAACTTTATATAATTCACTCTTTTTCCTCTGTCTTGTTTAGAGTTAATAACACTAACTCCAATTCTTCCACCAGGTAGTGTAGTGGTGGTGGTGGTGGCTCATCCGCTAGCTCACTTTACATGGCTAGACACTACTCTTATGAAGATAGCTGAGATTCGGAGTTAAAAGAAGAGGAGGAGGCACTCTGTATTTATTAGAATTTGTTCATTACTAAATCTTATTCCAAAATGTGTTTTATTTACTTTTAATAAGATATACAAAATCTATTGAGTATTTTGCAAAAAGTACTGGTTGGAATTTTACATTAGGTGCCTTAAAAAAATCTGGATTCACGAAGGGAACCACCGAGGATAGAAAATGTTTGGGAACCACTGAGCTGAAATAACTCTGACGGCTAACAATGTACGGTGCTTCTGGAAGCCTCAATATACAACACTACAACTTTCAAATCGATAAGTTCTTTACTTACTTTCAACTACTAATTTTCCCTGCATCATATGTGCGTCAGTTTCCGTATTTAAAATCTAATAAACTAAAATGAAGCCATTCATAGACGTTATCATTCGACGCAAAAATTGCGTGGAATCCATATGTCTCAAATAGGACTCTTAATAGAATCAAAATGACAACGAATCATCAAAACAGAAGGCATAATCTAATTGAATAATTATGAAAATAGAAGGCATAATCTAATTGAATAGTAATGAAAACAGAAGGTCATAAGTCTAACAAACAGTACGAAAAAGAAGGCATAATCTAACTGAAAGTAATGAAAACAGAAGGCATAATCTAATTGGAACAGTAATGAAAACAGAAGGCATAATCTAATTGGATAGTAATGGAAACAGAAGGCATAATCTAACTGCAATGAAAACAGAGGGCATAATCTAACTGAACAACAGTAATGAAAATAGCGTTACACCCAACTGAACAGTAATGAAAATAGAAGAATAAAATCTACTGAACAGTAAATGAAAACAGAAGGCATAATCTAATTGAATATAATGAAAATAGAAGGCATAATCTAATTGAATAGTAATGAAAATAGAAGGCATAATCTAACTGGACAGTAATGAAAACAGAAGGCATAATCTAATTGAAGGTAATGAAAAACATAAAGGCAAGAATTGACAGTAATGAAAAACAGAAGGCATAATCTAATTGAATAGTAATGAAACAGAGGGCACACCCAACTTGGGACAGTACGAAAAAAGAGGGCACCTAACTGAACAGTAATGAAAACAGAGGGCATAATCTAACTGAACAGTAATGAAAATAGAAGGCAAATTTAACTGGAACAGTAAAGGAAAATAGAAGACAAAATTGAACAGTAATGAAAAACAGAAGGCATAATTCCAATTACACAATGAAAATAGAAGGCATAATCTAATTGGAATAAAATGAAAATAGAAGGCTAGTTCAACTGGATAGTAATGAAAACAGAAGGCATAGTCTAACTGGATAGTAATGAAAACAGAGGGCATAATCTAACTGAAATAGGCAATGAAAACAAAACATAATCTAACCGATAGTAATGAAACAGTATAATCTACCTTGATAGCAAATGAAAACAGAAGGTATAATCTAATCCGACAGTAATAACTGAACAGTAATGAAAACAGAAAGCATAATCTAACTGGATAGTAATGAAAACAGAAGTCAAGTAGTTAAAAGTTGAAATGAGGATTTATCATGTTTACAATAGTTATCTGGCCTCAAAATAAAACTCTGTAAATATCATCCAGAAATGTTGTTACAGTTTCAAGAATCAAAATCAGAGAGAATTTTTCATTATTTTTTCACTTACCATATCAATGCATATGTTACAGTTGAAGCATAGAATCCGTTATTTCATAGAATTACTAGATTTTTCATGAATTGCCTAGTTATTTTCAATCCGTTATTTCATAGAATAACTAGGTATTTCATGAATTACCTATTTAAATATCTAGTTATTCAATGAAATAACTGAATTAAACAATTTAACGGTAGCAAATATACTTAAAAAGAAAGAATCATTAAGCGTCGAAATTTTCTTATGAATTCCAGAATATTCTAGAACAGGACCTCTTAAACGTGCGTCATGAGCTGCAGTGGGTTTGCTAAGAATAGCATTGGAGTCGTTGAAGTGCTTACGTTATTCTTAAAGCTTTATCATTTATGAACGCAAAATAAAAGAATATCATATTGGTTTAAAATTTTTCGTTAATATTTTGCCTTATTCGAATTTTATTTTATTTATCGCTAATTAAGGCTTCTGGTTTTCATTTATTTTATAGTTTAAGGGTCACAAAAATTTGTTTGGAAAGAAAGAGTCGTAAGAGAGAAAAAAAATTCAAGCTGCACTGTTCTAGAATAGTGTTACTTATACTTTGTCGATAGAAGCCATTCTATTTTGTGTTAAATGTAACATGTTGTTTGGAATAACGTTTAATTTATTTAAATATTTAAGAAATGTGGTTTTTCAATAACAAAGTCATTTGCTTTTGACACCAATCCGCTGTATTTACGTGTTTTTAGGCCTTGCAAACCGAAGTGGACAAATGCAAATGCTAAATTAAATTAGGCATGATATTGAAAAAAAAAAGTTTTCTTTCATAAACAGTGTAGATAAAAAGAGTTTTGGCTGACCTTTACTGATTGTATCACTTGTCACATGGCTCATTTTGATGTTCATAAAATATAATGCCAAGCTCAATAGAGAAAACTGTGGGTTTGTACACTTCAGTTTCCAATGCCTTATTTCTCATACAGATTTTAAAGATGCGAGTCTTTATTTTAACACTTTTCCAAGACTTATTTTAAGCAAATTATCAATACTTTGCTGCATGATATTTTATGCTATCTTTATTTAAACGAACTAAATGATTAATTTAAACATTTCACTAAAAATAACAAGTCTCAATGCGTGCTTTTTCAAAAAAGATAAAGAAGAAAAATGATGCAATTTACAAAATTTAAAAAATTTCCATGCCTTATTTTAATATAATTTCGATTTTTTGACGATACTCAAAATCCAAAACAAGTAAAAACAAGACGCTATTGATTTCAAGAAATTGTGCACGACTCCGTAACACAAAAGCAGTGATTCGTGATTCTCAACTTTTTAATATTTCGTCATTCAACAAGCAACACCACCTATCTCAATTTTTTTTAAATTTAAAAGAGGAAGATTCAAATCAGTTTTTCGCAACCAATTACGAATATTTATGAATTTTTTCTGTAACTGCTATGAACATGAGACCATAGGTTCCAGACTTGACCAGACCAGACTTGAAAATAAACTTAGAAAAACCGATTTGAATCCTCCACTTAAGCGACGATTTGCATCCTAACTTTTCATAGTTTTATATCCCGCATTTGAAAATTTGAGATTAAAACACTACTACCTCTACAATTTTAGATCCAAGGTTAATAATAATATATGTCAATAATTTATGTCAAATTTCGCGTACTGATAGTGACATTTGTTATTACCTTATCCCGATTTCGGTGCATCAGTTGGAGATGAGGCCATTTCACTGCACGGTCTAGCAGGCGCAGAGAGTGGTTTGGCATTGAACTGGTTCATCATCTTCCGGTAAACATCGGTATCTTCGGAGTATATCTCTTACCGTTGAAGATGACGCTACAAAAAGTGAATTAGTAGTGCGGTTTCACTGTTTTGTTTTTCGCGCTTTTCCAATGTTCTTACTTTTAAATTGAGACATTACTCCATTACATACGGGTCATGGACAGCTTAGATTTACACATTACGTAACATTATTTTTAGTACGCCGTAGCCGGATTAAGCCCGGACGGGGGCATTAGACAATCCAAGTTCGGGGCCAGTGCCGTAACGACCGGGAGGAAAAGGGGCACAGACATCCGAGGGGGCCATGGAGTCAAAACATTACTTCATTTACAGGGCCAGATTTCTCATAGGGCCAATCTTGGTCATGACCTTGGGAGCAACAATCGGAGGGCACAGATATAAAAGAAATTATGATAAAAAACATTTACAAATTTCGGTATTATTTTGGAAAGATCATGCAAAACACTGTTTTGTAAGCACATCCATACACATTAAATAACCTGGTGGCACATTTGCGTTGCCTATATCTCAGTGGCGTAGTCGCTAAATAAGCATCCAAATAATCAATAAAAAAATCATCTCACACCCCTGGAGCAACTTACCCTCGCTTATACTCTTGACTTTGAAAATTTGTTTACCAGCATCAGGAATGGCTCTAGAGTTTGCCCGACGAGGAGGCCCGATTTGCCCGACAAGGGGCACGACCTGCTGTACGGGGGGACGAGTGTAATGAAATTGGTCTCAAATTTTCGCCAGATTATTATTTATCAACTACAGTTGAATACTCTGTACAAATATTTTCCCCGATGGGATACAAAATTTTCCCAGATTGGAGGGTACAACATCCCCGACGCTGATCCCCATCGGTTCCCCTTCTGTCGCTACCCCTGACCGGCATTCCACACGAAAAATTTCTTGAGATTTGTACTTCTTTGTACGAAAGCTACCTTGACAACGAAATTATTAAGAAAAAGGACTGAATTACTTTATGCAAATTCGACATTTTAGAAAACTACTTTTTAAATGGAATTTGCTTGTATAAGCAGATTAAAGAAATTCCTATGGGTTAGTGCCTTATGTAATGTTTTTCTCCATTTTTTAATGCTACTACTGCAATGCTATTACGTTACTAAAATGCTACTAATACTACTACATTGCAATGCTACTACTTTACCATATGTTAATGCTACTACATTACCATAAGTTAATGCTACTAATGCAAATTCATTAAAAATTATTAATTTTAAAGTATCTTAATATAGTACTAGTATAATACTTCATAGAATGGAAATCAATAACTAAATTTTAAAATTTAATATTTATCATAAAAGTGAGAGAAAAAAATACAATTATTGCATACCTTAAGTACTAATTATACATATTTTATACGATTTACGCGCAAGCAGGTTAGGGGTTAATACAAACCTAAATTGCCCGAAAGGAAATCGATTCCATCCCCAAATCCGTTATGGCGTTATCACTTAATATTCAGAACAAAGACTGGAAACAATTAGAAATTATGGACAATGATCCATTATAATTTTCTATCTAACTTCACATTTACTGGCCGATAAGAAATTAATAAAATCGATACAAGTAATCGCTTAAAAATAATTACCAACATTAAAAAGGAGACGGATCTCACCTTCTACCTACATGATGGCCAATTATTAACAACCCCCTTCCTCTCCCCCCAAAGGGCCGCAGGTAGAAAAGAGAAATCAAACTAATTCCCGAAAAACATCTAAAAAGTAGATATTTTATATTCCGCGAATGTTCATATTGTTTCATCCTGTCGTCATGAAAAAGCCGAAAAAGCAGTGACCCTTGGCGACCTGCCGCCTCCAATTCATCAGAATTTGGCGAGCTGTGGGAATGGTTACGGGCGGTTTGGCACCGAGCTGAAAAATAAGTTAGGACCGTTTTCAAGCCTGTCGCGTTTCGTGTCCTCTCTGGGATAGATGGTGTTAGAAGGATGGCTTTTTTTTACTATCCTTGCCCGTCGGAAATTAACGGTTAGAGGATATTTATTTGCTTGCTCTACCGACCACCCACCCGCAAATATAATACTAAAAGTTCTTTTTGTATATCCTGGAGCAACCATGCTTTGTGAGTGATTTCTTGACATTTTTTTAGTTCTACCTGTAAGATTTAAAAGAATTAGAGAAATTTTGTGGCTTCTATATGGATTATCATGCAGATCTACCACACGGTTTGATCTGTTGGTGACTCGCGCGAAGAGAGACAAAAAAATTTTGAAGACAAATAGATCGAAGCCAAAATAAAGAATGACAATTTTGTTGATTACAAAATAAAATGGCACTAAATCATGAAACTAAAATAAAGAATGACAATTTTGTTGATTGAAAAATAAAATGACACTAAATCATGAAGCCAAAATAAAGAATGACAATTTTGTTGATTAAAAAATAAAGTGACACTAAATCATGAAACTAAAACAAAGAATGACAATTTTGTTGACTAAAAAATAAAATGACACTAAATCATGAAACTAAAATAAAGAATGACAATTTTGTTGATTAAAAAATAAAATGACACTAAATCATGAAACTAAAACAAAGAATGACAATTTTGTTGATTAAAAAATAAAATGACACTAAGTCAGGAAACTAAAATAAAGAATGATAATTTTGTTGATTAAAAAATAAAATGACACTAAATCATGAAACTAAAATAAAGAAGATAGTATCATTAACAAAAAAATAAAATACTACCCTTAAAAATAAATTTCTATTGCTTCCACATCAAAGTAACAGAAAAAGAAAAGGTTACTTTACCATTTGTATTAATACAAAAATTAGTTGTAAATATACAAACTTAACTTAAAGGGAACACTATCAATTCTAATAAGGAAAATTCGGTCCCAAGTGATAAAAGATAGAAACCTCTGTTTTAAAAAAATTCATACCGAAGTTGGGCCCTCGATTGAAAATAATAGAAAAATCAATTCTTGTAGACCTCAAAGCAGCAATTAATTAATATAAGCATTTAATAAAATTTTCGAAAATTATCGTAAATTTTGCGAAAACTTTTAGAACACTGGTTGTCTCGGCGCAGAAAGAACAAATTTCTATAGAATACAGGTTGCTGAAAGACGTTTCGGAATCTTATTCGGTCGAAAACATGGTAAATGGCATTTTAGAACCTCATGCTGCGTACATACTGTAACGAAATTGTCTTGTGGGTGTACGTGAATGCAATCCAATAAGCAGGGTTTAAAAAAATAAAGCTCTTTATTTTTCAAATATTCTAATAAAAGAAACGTAGCACAAGTGTTAAAACTGCACTCGTAGAAATTCATAACAGAGTTTGCCAATAAATCTCAACACAGCGCTCAAAGGTTTCTTGTCAGCTCACCAGCTTGCTTGCTGATCAAATTCCAACCCACTCTTCTCGGCTTGAGAGCTTGCCTTTATACTTTTCAACAGGAAGTGACTTCATTACGTAGGAAGAGACGTAATCTCTAGAAAGTTCATGAAACCAGTAGAAATAGGTGGAAAGTTCGATGTCCTTCTAGAAAATTCCCTTCGTCGCCAACTTTGCCGCCAAGTCGCCAAAATGGTTGAAAAAATTGTCGCCAAGGTCGCCAAACTTATCGCCAAGTCGCCAAGATTAGCATCTCAGGGAAACGACTTTATAGCTTTGTAACAATACACTTACATTAGATACATTGTATGCCATTGTCGGTGACCACTTAAATAGTCCCATACCTCAAACCTAAACACTGCAACTGTGTCGGAAATACGCCGAATATCTTTTAAAATGTTCACGATTCCTTGAGCCGACAATATTCGGTACAGTACAACTCCGGTTAACCGAACTAAAGAGGGGAAGGGGAGCCGTTTCGGTTTCGGCCGATTTTTTCGGTTAAGTCATGAATGTCTATTAATATTTTGTATCTATTTACAGTGTGTAATTCTGAAATGTTTTGAGTGTAAAACGAATTCAAAACTCTCCTTGTAGACTACGCTTATGTCCTTTATTAAAGTCAACCCCTTCAGACCTGGTGTCCGGTATACCGGACATCAACTTTGAACCGTTCCTACTAATTCAATAATTGACGAAACTAGATGCTGTTTTTTTCATTTGATTCTGGATTTTCTTATCTATATAATCGTTGCAAGAATTTTTAATTCCGGGCATGGAATCATTTCATTTTCTTAGTTTTTCAAGAAAATCTCGAGAAAATCATCGTTCATCCCAAAATGGAGCTCGATGGTGAATTTTGTTTTTCAAGTAATTTCTTGTTTTTAATCATTTTTTTACCATTTAAAAGGCTTCTGCAATATTTTATTACTCTTTGACAACCGTTTTAAAGTGAAATTCGTGTGATTTTGTGTCTTTTTTCAGTTAAAATATCCGGTATTTCCCGGATGCGGGCATGGGGTAACTTCTTTAATTTTTCATCTACAGGCTTGAAATTTCATTTATGCTTTAATCTTTGCAGTAGTACACAGTACGCCAAAGGAAAAAGAAAAAAATTCTAAATCAGTGACTGTTCCGACTGAAGGAGCCTCACTAGCCATAGCCTAGCACGCTCTCGCCTTCGCGATAATTCCCGTGCAGTACACTACGTGTTTTATGGATTTGCGATTTCAGAGACATTTCGGATAATCCTGGTTTCGGTTAATCCGAGTTCGATTAACCGGGGTTTTACTGTATGTGTTTCGCGACTTCGAACACATCCTGGGACTTCTGTGTATATTACAAATGCAACTATTAACAAAACGCGTACTGTTCATGTGTACGTGTTTATTTCTTTTGTTCTCTGCATACTAGATTGGATTTGGACTTGTGGGATTTAATGGCGTAAGAACCTGATTTGGCTATACAGCGCCAAACAAATATTAGAATTAAACAATTTGTGCGAACCGACAATTTAGATAATGAAAAAATGCGTCGAAACATGAAAAGAAATACGTTTCGAGACGATATAAAAAACATTTCTGATCTTACTGAAAGTAGGTTGGTTAACTTGTGAATATAAAATCTCTTCAAAGGGCTGAAAATAAAAAAAAATCAGTTTAAAAAATTGAAAATTTATAAGCAGAGAGAAACATTAATGATCTGCGAGTCAATAATTTCCGATCCTTTGTAGAAGTCAGAGTGTTTAATATATCGTGTTGGTTTGCTTGTAGTTTAGAAAGCAATTGGGTGCACTTGACACATAACTATGCCAAACTAATTGTTACACACCTCTGCACATTAGAGCATGAGTGTGAGTTTAGTTTAATTATACTTACGTCCGGTTTTCAAGCAACACGAGGGTTATTTTGGGACTGATTTGTAGTTTTGAATGGACGGTCAGATAACGAGGACAACACCTGAGGGATAACACAGCAAGGGACAACGCACCTGGTGATAACACCTTGATGAGGACAACACCTGAGGGACAACACCTTGACGGAGACAACACCTGGGGACAGCACCTTGACGAGGACGACACCTGAGGGATAACACCTTGACGAGGACAACACCTGAGATAACATCTTGACGGACAACACCTGGCTGGGATAACTTGACGAGGACAACACCTGAGGGACAACACCTTGACGGGGACAACACCTGAGGGACGCTTACCCGCCTTGACGAGGACAACACAGGGACGACACCTTGACCCGAGGACAACACCCTGAGGACGACATCTTGACGGAATAACACCACAGGGAGGACAACTCCTTGACGGGGACACCTGAGGGATAACACCTTGACGAGGACAACACCTGAGGGATAACACCTTGACGAGGACAACACCTGAGGGACAACACCTTGACGAGGACAACACCTGAGGGACAACATCTTGATGGACAACACCTGAGGGACAACTCCTTGACGAGGACAACACCTGATTGGATAACACCTTGACGGGACAACACGCAGGGAACAACACCTTGACGAGGACAACACCTGAAGAGGGACAACATCTTGATAAAAGACACCTGAGGGGACAACTCCTTGACGGGGACAACACCTGAGGATAACATGAGCGAGGACAACACCTGGGGACAACACCTTGACGAGGACAACACCTGATGGACAAGCACTTTGACGAGGACAACACCTGAGGACAACATCTTGATGAGGACAACACCTGAGGGGACAACGCCAGCGAGACAAACACCTGAGGGACAACTTACCTTGACGAGGACAACACCGGACAACATCTTGATAAGGACAACACCTGAGGGACAACATCTTGATAAGGACAACACCTGAGGGATAACACCTTGACGAGGACAACACCTGAGGGACAACACCTTGACGAGGACACCTGAGGGACAACACCTTGACGAGGACAACACCTGAGGACAACATCTTGATGGGGACAGCACCTGAGGGACAACTCCTTGACGAGGACAACACCTTCCAGCGAGAACAACACCCTGAGGAACAACACCTTTATGAGGACACCTTGACGAGGACAACACCTGAACAATGACGAGGACAACACCTGAGCCGGCACCTCCCTCCAAACTTCCGCGCCGACAGCTGGAGGACATTTGGCCCCAGAAGGATTTAACGTGGACCAGACCAGCTTACACGGCTTTATTCTGCGGGGGATCAGACATCAAGTAGGGATGGGAGAAAAAACCTACCGGTTTAAACCGAAAACCAGTTTTGTTCGGTTAAGCTTTTTCGGTTATTTTTTGTCTGGTTTTAACCGATTTATTTTTTAAATCAATAATCGGGTAAAACCGGGTCGGGCCTCAGGCTCGATTTTAGGTTCGTCGAACTAAAATTTA